>VWZK01017681.1:707838-736579 GCA_013396935.1 Baryphthengus martii | reverse complement strand
ACGCGGGGCGACGGCGCGGCCTCGGTAGCTCTCTGAGGGTGCCTGGGCCAAGCCGGTGCGTGGCGGCGCTCGGCGCCGGGGCAACAGCCCGCTCCCCGGCGGGGGGAACTTGCCTGGGTGTCGGCCGGTCTGAGGGGCTTCGAGGGTGGTGATTCTTTCCCTCCGCTCTGCTGGAGGGCGAGACTAGCTCTGGAGCCCTCAGCACAAGACAGACAAGGACCTAATGGAGCGGGTCCGGAGGAGGGCCACGAAAATGATCCGAGGGCTGTAGCACCTCTGCTGTGAGGCCAGGCTGAGGGAGTTCGGGCTCAGCCTGTAGAGAAGGCGGCTCCAGGGAGACCTTGATGTTTCCTTTCGGTACTTAAATGGACCTTATGATAAAGATGGGGAGGGACTGCTCACAAGTGCGTGTAGCAATAGGATGAGTGGCAATGGTTTTAAACTGAAAGAAGGTAGATTTAGATTTAGAGTAAAGATTAGGAATGAATTCTTCACTGTGAAGGTGATGAGACACTGGAACATGTTGCCCAGAGAAGTTGTGGAAGTGTTCAAGGCCAGGCTGGATGGAGCTTTGAGCAACCTAGTCTAAGTGGGAGGTGTCTCTGCCCATGGCAGGGGGATTGGACCGAGATTATTTTTAAGGTCCCTTCCAAACCAAACCATTCTATGATTCTGCTACACTTCACATGTAACTCCTTCACTGCTACTTAAGGTTCACTATTGGCAATCCTTGAGAGTGCGCTTGGTGTACCAGCTGTGTAAATAAAGCAGTGTTACCAGGGGCGAGGTATGAAGTCTTGGCACTAAATTCAAAATGACCCAATGAAGCTGATATCCAGCTGTTCCAGGAAAGGCATGACTATTGCACTGATTTTGTAATATTAGCGTGTATTCTGCAAAAGTAATGTTATGTTTTAGTATTTTAGGGCATAATTTTAATAATTAGTAATAGATTTTCTAAATAAACAAAGGAAAGAACCTGGTTTGCTTCCCAAAATTTGGATACACCAGCCTTATCCAGGACACCTGGACAAGCAGCTGATCGATGGAATTCTCCTCCTAATCTCACAGGCAGGGACAGAAAACTGGCGATATTCATTGTAGCAAAGTATGAGGTTTTGGACAGTATTTCTTGGCTCCATTCCCTGTGTTCTTTCCAGGTCCACCCTCACCTTTTTTTTCCCTGTGCTGTTGCTGACAGTACTGCTACAAAACAATATGCAGAGTATGAAATCTGTCCTCTGCAAGCTCCTTAAGAAAATGTTCTGAGCTAAAGAAGAATCTGAACAAGGCAAGACACTTAGCAGAATGGTTATCAAAACTAAATGTGAAAAAGATGGAAAGGGGAATGAACATTATGAGTCAGGACTGAAGCCAAACTTTAGTCAGAAGCCACAGGTTATTCCATACCTACCTGTATGAGGGGTATTGTGGGGTTTCTAATATTCATGCCAAGGTCAGCTGGCAAAGATGAGATTTGTGAACTAGAGAGATGACAGGCTGCACGAACAATGTCAAAACCAAGGCTTCTGGTGTCTCTCGCATCCTAAGCTATTTGAAAGATGTCAGAGTGGATACACAAGCAAATAGTCCTGTATAACAGAGGAGAATGCTTGCTGACAGTCATCTGTATCTCACTCATAAAGATTTATCTTGCTTTTAAATGGCTTATATTTCTTTCTTTCAATTTCTCAGCACTTTGATAACCTATGGAAGATTGTAGCGCTGAATAAAGTGACCCATGTTCTCTCAGACAGAGAATTGCCACTGTTGAATTGTTGATTGCTTTGATTTTTTTCAAAGGAAAAGATGACAGATCAGCCTTGAGTCTGTTTATTACCAATGCAGTAGGCCAGTGTTGCACTCTTGTTTTTCTCTTTTGCTCTCAGTCTACAGCAAAGACTCTTTGAATTCATTTCTTTTCAAATATGGGTTGAATAAATGTACAGAATATGCATGTGAGCGTAAAAGGTGCTACAACATCTGAAAACATGTTTATTGATTTATTGACCTGTTTTCCTCAGGTACTTTAACGCCATACAGGAATTATTTTCCAAAAGCTTTTTCTGTTGAAAGAAGTAACAGATGGGGAAGGAATAAATTGCCTTTATAGGGATTTATGTGCTATAGATATTTGTATTTGGTAAACAAACAGAGGGTTTGAGCCAAACTTTTAGGTGCCTGAAGGTAAATAGTCTCAGTGGAGCTATGACACTTCTCACCCAATGTAATACTCCATAACCATTCAGTTTATAATGTTGCTTTAACAGGAAAATGAAGTTTATATTTCTATTTTTTGTTTGTTTTGTTTCACTGTCTTTTTATATGCTTGCACAACTACAAGGGATAGAAGGCTTGATGTTAAAAAAACTTTGCGCCCAACAATGCTCCTCAGTATTTAAGACTGCTTGCTCATAGCAAGGACAGCCAGAGTCTGTCCTGCCTGGTTTTTTTTACAACTATGTAATCCAAGAAGCTATAGATTTGGTTTTATTACTGTGCTTCAGTGTTGCCTAGACCTCAATGATCTCTGCGAGGTGTGCTAGGTCATCTGTTTCTTGCATTTCAGCTTTGCGCTGCCTCTTGGCAGCGTGCCTCTTACTCCCTGAAGCCTTCGTGGTCTGGGCCAGCAACATAAACTTTTACAGTTTTGACTCAGTGTTACCCTTGTATGTTCTCGATCAGTCTCCTTAGTCTGATCGATCTGTAGTTCTCTCCTGGGCTTTACTGCCTGAACTTCAGATTTCCACGGACTGTAAACAGAGAGCAACCAGTTCAGATTTAGACATCTAACTTTTTTGCTATCAGCAGTGGTGGCCTCTGTGTGTAGGTGTCTTGTCTCCCAGTATAGACAAGAAGGGATGCAGACACCTCTGGAGGGCAATCCACTTGACTTACCTTAGAGGCCTGTTTGATGATGAGCTTAACCACCCTCTGCTCATGCCTGGTTATCAGCACAGACCGTAAAGGGAACTGGGAGTGACTATGATTTAAATGCTTAACTTCCAGATGCATAAATTTTATCAGATGAGTCTTACTGAAAACCACATGTAAAGCACAGATACACTACCTCTCCTCAGATGCTGCTTTACTTTTATTTACTCTGCTTTTTCTACTGCAGTCCCTGGGTAGGAATTTAAACCTGGTCAGCAGGGTCATTGCTCTCCAGAAGGAAATAAACCCACAGGACAACCACACATGGGCTCAGCGCTTGGGATTTCAGCTGGTCTACCCATTTGTGCAGAAGGAGGGATCCCGCATCTTGTACCAGGGAGGTGGAAGAAAGCAAATTCCACAATCTAGACTAACTTCATACATATTTATCCTGTTCTTTTACACTCTTCACTCTGAAATTAATAAAGAATATAAACTTGTCTTGCGAGTTCAAATTATTATCTGAAGAACAATTGACATTTTCCTCAATGTATTTCGGCTAGAAAAAAATTAATAAAATTGTTAAGCCTTTCTACATAAACTGCAACTGAGGGAGAATCAACTACTTTTCTAGAAGTTGCTAGTCATGATGCACCAGAAGACCTATTTGTTGATACCAAGCATTGTTATATTCTGCTATATTGCCACTAACAAATGTGAGTTTTAAGTGGTTTACAAAATTATTCCTGTGGAGAGTTTGAAAACACGTTGTGCTTGACAAAAATAGGTGGTAATGCAGACACGATGTTAAGGACCCAAGGCAAATGTTCATCTGTAGACCTGTGAGGGATATGATGTTCTCCAGAGAAGCAGCTTCGAAACTGGAGACTACAATGCCACTTAGAAATACAAGTGGAATCATAAGCAGAAGTTTTGCTCTTGGCATTGCTACAAGCGAAATAAATGATCGGTAACATAGAAGAGGTAATACTAGTCATTGCACTACATTTTTTCCAGATTTCTGCTTCTCCCATATGCAAGCTAATTATTATGTAATTACATAAGGAGGAAAAAACAACTCTTCAATATGTATGAGAAAAAAAAATGCATTATGTATTCACTTGTGTTCATTATGTGTATCACCTCTTTTTGCAATTCTATAAGCTTACAATGCTCTTTTTAAGAAAAAAAAAATACTTCACAAGGCACTTCAAGGTACAAGTTAACTTAAGATTTGACACTTTGTTGTTTAACGTGGCACATAACCCATAAATCCAGGCTATGAGGTGGTTTTTGAGAATATGCAATCTGAAGCCTAGTAATGAACAAGGACCTTTTTTAGTAAATTGACAGTGTACATCAGACACCACAAAATGTATGTGAAGAGTTACAGAACAGGACAATATTGGATTCCAGCAGCAGAAATTGCCTTTAGTTTTCCACAGCACAGAAGGTTGCAGTTGTTGCTTCCACGGCTGGGTAATTTCATTACCAAAGTGTGGCTGGCCAACGAGATCTATGCGCACACACACACAGGATTTGGGGGATAGAATACAAGAAGAGCAATTTGTTAACAGCAATCCCAGCAATCTATAAACTGGGAATAGTTTTGGTGAATTACCATCAAAATACTTCTATAGCTTTTTATTCTGATGCAGTCTGTGCCAGCCATTTCCCACTTACCTATAGCTCTTGCTTAGGTTCAATGTATGGAAGACACTGGATACTTTAAAATGAGCCTACAGCCTGCACCTAAATCACAGATTTACTTAGATGTTGTACTGCGTGCTATTTACAAAACACCGTTTTGTTTATGTTCCTTTTTTTATTATTCGTTTGGGGCTTGTAAAGTACATTCTGCTAATGTGTCAAGGTTTTTATCATAATCACAATGACTAAAAAAGGTACATAAAAAATACAAACAAAACCCAAAAAACCCCTGTTGTGTAAACTTGAAATTTGACCTCTCAAACCCCCCACTCTACTGAGAATCATTAAAACTGTCAGTGATTGCCCAGACTGGAGATTTAGAATATCATAGAGAGACCTTGAAATTGCTTGCACGCAACTTTTCGGTTTGCTTAGTGTTTTGGTCCTCATCAACTTCAAATGACATTTGAAGATCAGATAGCAACTGGGACACTAGAAGTTTAGGTACATGGGTACTCTATTTTGAAGCTTACTTACAGAATAACCTGGTAGTACATGTGCCAATTTTGACTTTACAACTGTATTTGTAAATATTGTTTATAATCAGATGAGTAAATTAAGGTTTCTAGAAGTGTTTTGAACAAACTATGCCAAATTTTCAAACTGTCTGGATATTAAACTCGCCATCTTAAAGGATTTCTGAGTGCATTAGATCTTAAATATAGATCCAAGACTTGAACACTGAAATTAACCTTCTATCACACATATTGCTAGTGTTTGGCAAAAAGAAGATCAAAGACTTACCTTTTTATTATGATAAGGCCCCTTTAAACCACCTTGATAACGTAAAATATCTGTACAATTCAGGGGAACAAAATCTACACCCTTTAAGAGCCCCCATTACTCTGCTATTGTGCGATAAAATCATCTTACTGTAAAAGAAAACTTAAAGGCTAAGAATCTAACTGAGAAAAAATCAAATCTTCATGAGCTCTTAGGAGAACTCTTCAATTATAATGCAATCATCTAGAAATTTGCATTTGTAATACAGAATATGAAATTATATAAAAAATATGTTACAGAACTTGTGCATGCACTTTACCTCTGGCTGTGCTCTCTCTTGTTTTGAAAGGTCTGACTGAAACTTCTCTTTTTTCCATCACATTCTCAGCAAATCATCAGGAAGAAAAATTACAGCCTCTGTAGGATTCCTTTATAATCATAAAATGAAAGAAATAAAAAACTTGGCTCAGTATATAGAAAGTCTGTACGGATCCAATTACACAGAAGTATAGAATTAATATCGAATAGGTAAAATTGTGTGGGTAGATGTCTGGGAGAACGTACATAGTCATGAGAATGTAATACACAATCATCTGTAATGATGAAATTTAAAGCATTATTTTTTAATTTGTCTTACTGTTTCAAAATATCCACGGAAGGATAACCGCTACAGCTGCTGCAAATTCTGTAAGGGAATAAAGCCCTGACTCAAAGGGCTTTGTGCTAGAGAAGTCTGGCGTTGACTATCCTATCAATAGCCTTGATACCAAAACCATTATGAAATGCTAGTGATAAGAATACACAGCAATCAAGGAGTCACAGGTAAACTTTCCTCTTGCTGTTCTGATAACACATTTATACAGCACTTTATCCTTCTAAAGAGGTAGATAAACATCAGTGAATTAATTCTCACTAGAAGAAGGTGCTTCCACATTATTTTACAAGCAGTCAAAACACTTCATTGTGAATCACTGATTTAAGACCAGCCCAGTCTCATGCATTGCATGTGAGACTTACTCATCTGATTCCCTTTCCATCATCCTGTGCAGTGGCACTTCTAGATCAGGTGCTGGCTGTACAGCCACATCGACTCCCTCCCGCTTTCTGATCCCACACGCTCGGCGCTGTGATGCCAGCGGCGTTGTACATCTCTGTACCAGCTTCAGCTCTGGTGTGGGACAGGTGAGCTGCTCTGCTCCGCAGCTGTGGGTCAGTAACCAGCAGTGCCCAATGCCAGGGAGCCAGTCCAGAAGCCAAAGCCCTCGGCTGTAGGTACGCATCATGAGTAATGATGCAGTCATTCCTTGTGTGATCTGACACATGGGCCTACAGGCCAGACTTGGACCCACTGGACAGATGGACAACGCTGCCATGGGCATGTGAAGTCACGTGTCCCATTACATGATCACATACAGGGGACTCCCGTATAGGATCAGAAGAAATGTTAGATCTTACTTGGCAAATCTACCATAGTATGAAAAATTCAGTTCAGGTTTGAAAGTATTTTAGTCCAAGGCACCTAAAGCTTTGTCTACACAAAAGCTTCAGTTGAGTTTAAAATTGAGAAAGCATCTCACCAGTATGCACTGGGTTTTTAGCTGAGGACCCTGAAGTCCCAGCTTTGCCATAGTCTTATGCAGAGTCCACTAGAGGCCACCACCTCTCCATAATAACAAATACAGGTGTTAGGAACATACTGCGTCATGGTCTGGGTAGATTTCAAAGTATTTCCATTTATTTAAGTGTGCTTGAAACTATGTATCAATATAAACTATTCAGGTTAGTAATGAATATTGATACACTATGCACATCTTCTTTTATCTATTTATATATTTACCAATTAAAATACTTCCTAAGACAATGATCAAGTAACATAAAGTTCTTACCATCCTTAGAAGGCGCCAAATTTCTTCCAGCCATGCAGAAGTTCTCTGTGCACACTAAATATGGTCTCATTAGCAATGTGAACTCTACCTCTTTGCTGAAGTAACCCCTTTCAGCTGGTTACTCAGAAGCCTGTAGCAGATTTAGACCTAAAGCCCATCTCCAGGCAGCCATCCAACTAAACTCAGTAGGGCTTTCCTCAAAACTGTGGCAAGGTTAAAGCACAGCTCCTGCCAGAGCGAATAAGGGCAACTCTTACAGGCACAGCCTAGCAAGTAAAAGCAGAGCTTTGGGAGAAAAGGTGACAGAGAGGAATGCATATTAATAAATTCATTCATTCTCAGCTTGTTATGGTTTCCATTATGGAGTACGCAAAATCAGTCCCATACGAGCTTGGGACAGGTACAAGCAAAGGAAGAGCAACTTCTGTGTTTTTCAATACAGTAAAATCATGGTCTTACAAAATGTCAGACATCGCCAAAGAAATGACTTATTTGCAAACACAGGTAAGTAGGGTACAGCACGCCATACAGTAACAATCACAGACAGGCCTTGTGCTGAGTGTTTGGAAATTCCCCTCCTCTTCTTTTCCCCATTTACTTTCAATATCTCTTATTTATCGAACATTTGTTATGCCTATGATAAAAATCGGAGAATTCGGAGAGAAAGAACATATGCTCTTGACTCTTAAAAGAGATTTTCCATTGGGCTATTTTTACATAGTCATATGATGGTGATTTGTAGACTACAAAGCTCTGAAGATCATTTCCTCCAAGGATGTTGGAGAAATCTACGTTATTTTATAGGGAGCAAATGCATCTGTGTACTGCTATTGTTATTTCACTACAGCCAAAGAATTACAAGCTCAAATACAACCATCTGTAAAATTTCATTTCCAAACTGGCTGGTCTTTGTGTTCCTCTTTAATTTAAAATTAAAGTTACATTTGACCATTAAACACCTAGCTCTTCATGCTGTCATTCAAAATAGCAAACCTGAAATTTTGCATTGCTTGATAAACTTGCAAAAATAAAAGTCATTTAAATGAAAAATCAGTTACATGAATGTAAAAGCTTGCTTCTAGATCCCATGAGAATTATCATACTCAATAAGGCTATACCAGTTAGATATCTGATTATTTTGTCCAGTGTCTGATAGTCATCAATGAAAAAGATATTAGGCAACAACATGAAAAAGAGAATTCTCTTCTTAACCATGTGCCATTAATGGTTTTCTCATCTCCTGAAACACAAAGGTTCATATCCCTTTCCTATATTCATATCCATGCCCAGATCCTCATCCATGAGTATTTAGCTCTTTTCAACTGATCTGTTTCATTCAGTGTCATCCAGCAGCAAAAACATATTGATATGATATAATTAATATAATATTATTGATATGATAGAATAGAATAGAATAGAATAGAATAGAATAGAATAGAATAGAATAGAATAGAATAGAATAATAATATAATATAATATAATATAATGAAATTTAACAAGGCCAAATGCTAAACTGTGCACTTAGGACAGAGTAATGCCAGACACAAGTATAAATTGGGAGAGGGCTGGCTGGGAGATGAGCCCTGCAGAAATGGATCTGGGGGTGCTGTGTGACAGCAAGCTCCGTATGGGTCAGCTGTGTGCCCTGGCAGCCAAGAGAACAGACTCCATCCTGGGCTGCATCAGACACATCATATCCAGCCAGTCAAAGGAGGAGATTATCCCACTGTGTTCAGCGCTGGTGTGGACACACCTTGAGCACTGTGTGCGGTTATGGGCCCCACAATATAAGAAGGATGTGAATGTCCTTGAATGCATCTAGAGGAGGGCAACAAAGCTGGTGACAGGGCTGGAAGGAATGTCCTGTGAGGAGTGGCTGAGGACTTTGGGCTTGTCTAGTTTGGAGAAAGGGAGGCTGAGGGGCAACTTAATTGCTTTCTACAGACTCGTGAGGAGGAAAAGAGGGAGGTGCTGATCTCCCTGGTATCCCATAATAGGATGTGTGGGAAAGGTTCAAAGCTGTGCCAGGGGAGGTTCAGACTGGACATTAGGAAGCATTTCCTTACAAAAGGTGGCCAAGAACTGGAACAGGCTTCCTAGAGAGGTGGTCAATGCCCCAAGACTGTCAGGGTTTAGGAGGCGTTTGGACAGTGTCCTTAACAACATGGTTTAACTTTTGCTCAGTCCCTAAATGGTCAGGCACTTGGACTAGGTGATTGTTATAGGTCCCTTCCAACTGAACTATTCTATTCTATTCTATTCTATTCTATTCTATTCTATTCTATTCTATTCTATTCTATTCTATGCTATTCTATGCTATTCTATGCTATTCTATTCTATGCTATTCTATTCTATTCACAATACAATGTAATGTTTAGTGGTATTTGCTTTTCTTTGACCTTACCCTAATTTCATCTGTTCCTGCCATGTAACTCAATTGTGCATGTGTAAATGATAGGGAAACTCTTTTTCAAAGCCTCTGAAGTCTGTGAATGAAGACAATTTTCTCTCCCTGATATATCATAAGATTCTTTTACTGACTGGCTTTATGCCACTGCAAAGATGCAGTTCAGCAGCAACTGAACTCTGCATCTTTCTTGACATAACATGTCTCCTCACTTCTTTTATCTGTGACTAATAATGTCACTGTTCTTCCTGTCACCCACACTTTCTAAACTGGGTGTAATTTGGTTTTGTTTTGGGTTGTTTTTGGAGCATTTCCTTTTCACCATCACCTTCATTAATATAAAATTTCTCATTAGCTTCGCAGCCCTGCAGGACACTCCATTAGCTTCCTTTTTCCCTTCTTCCTACATTCACTAACTATCCCAATTCTTTTGTGTCTTTTCATTCTCACGTTTTTAGAGAAGGAACTCCACCAGCACACCAGGGCCTTTCTCTGATGACCCACTCCACTCATACTTCTGACCTGCAGTGTCAAGAGAAACAGCTGCATTCAGAACTATCTTTTGGCTCTCGTGGATCATCAGCCAGACACATATGCCGGCCATAATATATAAATTTATGTCTTATGTGCCTACAAATATTTTAGGAACAGCAAATCACCCTTTAATTATTTTGATGTTGTGCTTGACATTTCATGTTATTTTTGCTAGTTCTGGAGGAGGGAAGATGGTGAGGGGGAGTGAAACCTACTGACAATATTTTTCCTGTGAAGGTTTGTGGCACCTTTACCATTAACTGTCTTCACACACTCTTAATTTTGAGATAATCACTTACTTTACTGTGCATAGTGGGCTGAAAGGAATATGATACATTTATGTATATTTGCTTAATTCTTATGAAACTCAGAAGCTTATTTTTTGTACTGTGTGGTAGGTTCAAAACAGCTGTCCTCTAAATTTACTTGCCCTGGAATATAATCTAACACTGAACTCTCACTGCCAAATTATTCTGTAGACTCTAGTCAGAATCAGAAAGATCCCATTAAAATGCAATTGTTCAGACTCAGATTTTGAAGTTATGGAAGGATTCATCAGCAACTCAGCTGAATTCAAACCCTGAGGAAGAATTTTGGTTATATGTGAAAATGAAACAGTTGTTTTACCTTAGTTCCTGTTTGGTTTTAGGACATCCCTGTGGGGCAAGAAGAAAGCAGTTTTCTCAGCCTTTGCTGTGGACATTCAGTTTTATAGGTTCTAAATTGCTGGAATGTGCTTCTGCTTGTTTCCTGTCAGAAATATCAGAAATTAGTTCATTCCAAATCTCTTTTCTGTTATCTGCCATGAAGCTCCAATGTCCAAGGCAGTGACATCATATTAGCAGCTCAAATGGTCTAAAAGCAAGCTGAAAATGTGGGATTTTATATAAATTTATTCTTTCTACTTGAACCAGTTTTCTACTTATTTCTGGGAAAGCAACAGAGGAACTTCAATATGTTCCATTAGAGCAGATATTAACTGTAGCACAGGTGACGTTGCCAAGTGATGCTCTGCAGTTTTATTCACAGTAAGTTAACGTTAGTCACATGTTACAATGGAGTAAGACCAACCTACTTATTTCAGTCATCTCACAATTACTTCTGGTCTGAACCTGGGCGGGCAGTGGAGAAACAGGAGCAAAGAGGATTACAGCCTGAGGTCTTTCAGACCCCAATCCAAGCCTGCAATAGCTGAGAGAAAGAAGAGGCTGGGCAAGGACTAAAATGATGCAGAATCTCTCATAAATTTCTGTCCCCAGCCTGCAAAGCCCAAACTGTCCGTGCAGCTGCAGTGCCTGTACTTGCATCCATGAGCAGCTGGAGACACCAGCTTACAGCCTCAGAGTCCAGCCACTGGGGAGCCACGCCGCACGTGCCTCTGCCTTTGTCGTATTTTAACAGCAAGTAAAGCTTCAATAGGAGTTTGGTTTTCTCCTTATGCCAACAATCCACAGCCATCACAGATTTTTGCAACACCTGATGAGTTCAAAAAAGACAACAGGTGAGAGGCATTACTCAGATCTGTGTGCCACCCTTACGCTGGCCTGGAGAAGAGGAGCAGGGCTCCAAGTCTCACATCCATCAAGTGACATGGAATCATGCCACACCAGGGAGTATCAAAGCTGCGGCAGCAACCCTGTCATCCTCCCCGAGAAAAATACATGCCAGCCTGGAACCAGCTCCAGCAGACAAAATAGGTGGTAGGAATGGAAGGAGACATTAGCACAAAATCCTGCCCCACTGAATGCAGTTGCAAAATTTTCATTACTTCAGGGGACCAAGGTGTTACACCTTGCACTCAGCTATGGGAGTGTGTCTTCTTAAACTGATTAGGAGAGGCTCAGCACTCACTTTCAATAGCCCATTATGAGATAAATGAATCCTAAAAATCTGCTGGCTCTTACCTCTTGCTGTAACTGCTTGCTTAAGCTAATCTTCCTGCTTCACATAAGTGAAGATTAAAGAGGATGGTAAAAAGCAGCTAATAGCTAAGGAAGGAGGTTTTCTTTCTCTTCCTGGTTACAGTTCAGCTGATTTCATTACCTTATTTATCATCCCTAATGATATCTAAGCACACATGGAAGCGGGGGACATTTAGGAAACAGCAAGTTGTCCCTTGCTCCAACCACCTCTCTGTGTACATGGCAGCAGAGGTGATAATGTGTCCCAGAATGGGAACTTAATGGACTTACCCTGGTACAACATTACTTTTCAAGGACAGAGACATGAGAACAAGAGGTTTCACATGGGAGGTTTCACATGGCTAATTGCTTACATAATGTGAAAACTAGATGAGTTTGAAAACAGCCTGAATGAGAACTTGAGCAGAGGCAAGGAGAGCAAATGACTCACTTTGCTTCTCTAACATAATAGTGAAAAGCTGCCAGGTATTTGGTGCTAGAAGGTAACAGTGTATTAAACTTTGTAGAAGTGGTTGGTTAGAGGCAAAACCAGCTCTGTGTAACAAAATTTAACGTTGTATTCTGAATTCTTGTGCACAACATTTTTGGTTGAAAAAAGAGCAAATTCATACTTATTACGTGAGGATACTTAGTGTGCTTACCATATAAAGCAGACATATATCTGGGAAATGAAGGGTGAAATATCTCTTGACATGAATCACTGGGAATTTTTCTTTCAACTTCAATGAAGCAATCCAAAGATGTTAAGAAATGAAGAAAATTAGCATAATCAGCTCATGTTGTTTAATCCCCCTAGTCCAACCCAGGAACATTATGTGTTATTGGCTAACACTTTTAGCCAGGTTTAGATGAACTGAAATTTCCCTATTCTACTGACTGTTCTGTCAGAGAGCTCATAATGTGCATCTTGGATTTTACAGAAAGATGCACTGCATGCCATATATTTTAAAAGTATAGTTATGTTAATTATAATGGAGAAAAGAGAGCACAGTGAAATATGGTAGCTACAAAAGAAAATGCTTTCAAATCTGATTATTTTATACACATATATTTTTGATTCCTCCACTTTAAAAAGCTGCTAAGATTTGATAGTGACTGGAATGATGACCAGGATGGAGGTCAGTGATGGATGACGCAGTGAAGAACAGAACAGGAGAAGCAGGATTTGTAGTAGGAGGTTTATCAGAAAACTAAGGAATCTGTTGAAAGGTGTGATGTTTCCGTCAGAGCATCAGCACTGAAGGCTCTACCACAGGTAAGAAAATCAGCTTCTCCTAACCAAGTATTTTGTCTCACTTAAGTAGTGCTTGGCATCTGTCACTATAATGTTTATATAAGAGACAGGAAGTCCCCTTAGACTTCATTTCAGATAAAAGAGCTGCAAATTCCATCCCTCAGTTCAGTCAATTTCCACTGCCTAAGGTGAAATTACACAGAGGTAGCTTCCATCGGAAATGAACTGAATGTGCCCTGACTGCAGAGCATGCAACGCGTGCCACAGTATTACTAGAACAGAAAATTGATTAAATTACTGTTATTAATGACATGCTTGCTGTTATAGTAGAAGAAAGCAAGTTAAATGGCAGTTGTCCTTACCATTTTCTCTTGAGAGTTAAAGGAAAACATTTAGACATTTAGATTTAGACACCTCTGCTTGATTTTGTGTCATTAAACAGAAATAATGACAATTCTGTAGAAACTTCCCCCATTTGTCATGGACTCAGCTGGTTTCCTTAATTTTACTGAGCTCAACAATATGACAACAGCTGATAATTTGGCCTTATGGCCAAATATGATTCTATTATGTAAAATCTGGATGTTATTCCAATACATAAAACCTGAAAGAGGAAAAGGTAAAACCAGTGTATGATGCCAGTTTCTGAGACAAAAATCTTGACAGAAATGGAATATTGATTAAATTTTGCAACATAACTTGGCAGAACAGGATGGGTGGTTCAGAACGGCTCTAAGATTGGTGAACAAAGATGAGACAATACCAACACTAATGGTGGTTCCTGTATAACAGACTTTGGGCAATGGCTACAATTATTTTTTATTTTCTAGAGATTAATTAGGCTTTGGAATATGCAAAGTGCACACACACACGTACCTAAGAATCATTTTTCAGCGGCACATTTATAATTCTTACAGAAGTTATCTTCCAACGCAAGAAGAAAAACATTCCACGCATAATAGTTTCTATTTTTAAAGTGGCTTCTGAAAAAAATAAGCAAACAAAGTGCTAAAGGAATCTGCAGCAGAGAGAGAGAATAATAATGGGATGGGCCACTCAGTCCTTGGTAGTCAGATGCATTACTCTGAGGTCTAATGCATCCAAGATCTTTCCGTGGCTTTCTTCCCCTCCTCCCACAATCACCAACAGCAGGCAAGGTTAAGAGTATAAGCCAGTCAGACCATATGGCACTTTTTTTTTTATCTCTGAAGAGCCACACCAAAAGGGATTACAGGGTTTTTTCATGATTGGGTTTTTTATTATTTCAATATTTTGCTTTTGTTAAAAAGTCCAATTCTGACTCACAAGAAATATTCCTTCCAGTTAAAAAAAAAGATAATGGAAAAGCTACTGAAGTTGTTAGCTTCTATAGTTACAATCCTTGCCATATGTGAACTGCAAGTTTTTGGGACACAGATGATGAAAAACAATGTAATAGAGTTTTCAGAGGACATCCATCACTGCTCTGTAAGGTGGATCTGTTCTTACCTCTGCTTCCTGTGCACAATCCCATCTCCTTCCTCAGGCCAGCAGTTGCAATTGTGTCTTCGAGTGATAATCTGAATCAGGAAACTAATCTAGGGAGAAATAAAAAGGATGTTCAGTCCATAGTCTGGTTCATTGTATAGCCACTTGAGCTCCATGATGAGGTAACAGGAGGCCACTAAACTGTGTTGCCAGGAGACAACACAAGTGACCACCCATTTCAATAGCAGCACAGAAGTCCATCAGTTCAAACAGATCGAGAAAGTTTACCCAGATGACGATTCAAATCCCGCAAAAGGCAGTGTGAGCACTCCACATCATATCCTGTTCGGAAGCATCTCAGAGATGGCTGACCAGAGAGTACACGATTCCTACCGCAGCACTATGGACAACTTGGTCAAAACATCTGGGAACAGTAGAAGAGGGCATCCAGGAGCCAAAGTTGCTCCTGGAATTATCCATCAAAACTTTGAAAAGATTTCTCACAGCACTGAGCAGTGGGAGCGAATCCTGTTTAGTAAGGCTCTGGGTAGGGATCAAGAATTTGGCTCTTCAGAAAGAAGAATAGGTCATTTTTTTTTCTGACTGTGCATATAAAGATGCTTTTGTAAGAACTGTCATGCCAGACAAATATATTTTCCATAGTTGGTATCTGAAGAGTTTTTTTATCTGGGGAGAACTGAGGGTGCAGTTCCAGGAACATTTCTTCAAAATCAGCACTGGCACATGGCTTGTCTGGAAAGGCTGAGCTGGACTGAGGATTGCCCAGCCAGTAGAAGAGAAATAATTTTTCATTCTAGATTTTTTGCCAGCAGGATTGCTTTTTCAGTTCAATGCATCATGAAATGATGCTGTGTAGTAGACTAGACTGGGTGGGACTGGATGAGGAGAGGAGAATAGATCATAGTGACATAATACAAAGGTTAGAAACACACCATTATCTTCTATGTAGGTATTAATTATGAGTGCTCAATCAGTACACTGATGCAAATTATTAAAATAAGTATTCACAGCAATTTTTATTCGGTTCATCAACATCTGTTATTATCAAAAATATCAATATGTTATTTGAAATTAGTAACAATTGTCTATACTCTTGCTAGGTTAAAAAGCATCAACTCTTGCTAGATTAAAAAGTGTCAAGAGTATTCCTTTTATTTCTCTACTCTGCTGTTATAAAAACCATTTTTGCCAGAATTTCCACAACTCACTAGGAAGCTCATCTCTGTGCTGAGCTGCCTTCGTAGATGGAAAGCTTTTTGTAATACCTGATTGAATAATTCTTTATGACATATTATATCATCCTCTTTTTTTCCCTGACCTCAAAGGTAATGCAGAAAATGTGATCACCACTGGACAATTTTTCCTTAAAAAATCAACTGCTATAAGGCTATGTTTTGGTTTGAAGGTTGCAGTGCTTTTAACTAAAAGAAATAAATCTTATCATACATGAAGTATTGGGAATGAGGGAGTTATGTCTTCTTACTCAACCTCATGTGTAACACCATCCTTTGAAGGAATATTTGAAGCTTCTTGTCAGGTTGCAGTATTTTCAAATAAGCAGAAGAAATCTATAATTCCTGTACCCTTTCCACATATACCTTTAAGCACTGACACACGTAAAGGTTCCGTTTCCTTCCTTGTTGATGACAATCCTAGCTGCTCAGAATACGCATTTGGAAATCAGGTTAACAAAAGTCTTAGCCATAATGAAAATGCATGGGGAAAAGCCCTGTCCTCTCTTTGTGGTATGTTCTATTTCGTTTGTATCAGCCTTCTTTCCCGTTAATCCTTCCCTGGTTTTTAGCTCCACTCGACTATGTAGACTGGAGTGTTTGGATGGCATTAGCATTTCAGCTGACCTTGAGCAATGATGGAAAACTGAACTTTCTACAAGGGCATCTGTTCTCCCTCTGGTCTGTAAGTGAATGTAGCCCCTGGGTGACCTGGTCCGACGATTCCAATGCAAGCGTTTGCAGTACTCCAACAGCACCCTTCTGTACCATCGTGTACAGTCACTGCCATGGCTTAGTGTGTGCAGGTCACAATTGAAATGTAGGCTTAAGCCCACAATGCCACAAAAAAAGGTCTATGGCAGTGGGTGACATTTTGAGCCTTTGAATCTCCTGTTGAGAATGCACATCCACAATGAAATTCTTAATTTAAGACTCAGATTCCTTACTAGTAGCAACTTCTCACATAGCTTCCTCAGCGTTATTGTTACCACCTCCATTAACACAGGAGACTCATTCTGTCCTGGAGAACAAATACTTGGCTTCAGTTATTCACACATCTATGACGTCTCAGCAGGATCACAGCCATGCGACACATCTGGCTTTAAAACCTTTGACAAGTGTTTCTGTACTATTGCCCATCTCTTCACAACCCCATCCTTTGCTCCCTATGCTGGCTTCCATTACAAAATTTAATTATGTTCAAGACTTCTGTCCTGACCTTTGGGGGAACCAGTGACCTGTGCTCAGGGTATCGGAAAGATAGCTAAAGCCTACAAGTGAAAATCGGTGCCAGTAATTCAGCTCTCTAATAGAGGGGAGTATCTTACAATTACTGTAAAGTTCCCTGGTCTAGAAAGCTACACTTCTTAGTCACGGTCCAAAATTATGAGATGCTCTCCCATAAGTTCAGAGACATTATGAGCATAATGAAATTTTTCTCTAAGTGCTATGTGTATGTCTTCAACTTAGTCTTCTTTATGAACACAAGAGTATTTCTATATTGGAGAACCCAGGTCAGTGAACAGCTTTGTACAAACAAGTACTTTGCTTTCCTAAATATGCACTTGTAGCCAACTCAAAAATGGGTTCCTAAACTTGAGAGTTTTATCCAGCTTCCAACAGCTGGAATGATAGACAAAATTATTCTACTTCTAAGGAAGTAAAAGAACTGCTTGCAGTTCTGAAAAGGAATCAGAAAACTGTTAGTCTTTGACAGCTGAAAGGGAAAAGTGTCAGACCATAAAGCAGTACCTAAATCCATGCTTATCCTTGCCCTTCCCCATGCAGAAGTTATGGAAGCAAGGAAGGAAATGGTAGCAGAGGAAAGCAAAGAATTGACAGCAGATTATAATTCACTGTATTTTTATAAGGCAAGAAAAGACTTCTCCTGCCAGCTGTGGGAGGGGACGCTGGATCAGAAAGCCCAGAGCTGTGAGGAGATGTTGGGCAATATTTGTACCCTAACAGTGTGGGATTCTTCTGTGGCTTTTTCAGACCTGTGCTGTTACAGAGCCAGATACTAAATGCAGGGCAGCACAGATGCAAGGATTGGCACCGTGTTGCGTCACTCTGGAGCGCGTCCCACATCAGCGATGCCAGTGGGGTCAGAGGGGCTCACCCCCCACCCCCGAGCACTTCTTCCCTCCCCCTGGACATATGCAGCTGTAAATCATTGCAAGTTTTGTTATCTTTCAGTATAACCATTATAGGGAAAATGAAAATAGTTAACGGTTCTAGTTTTGACTGTGAATGATTTTATTCTTACAAGCAGAGCACCTGTCTCTGGCACCCTTGCCTTCCTCCCACACAACACGCCTGCCATCTTCTGGCCAGGCCACTGAGCATCGAGGGGCTGCCTGGAAATGCACTTTGAGCGTCTGTACGAACTGGGCTTTTGCAGCTGTTAACACAACCAACCAAGGAAGCAGGTGCAAATTAAACTTTTGATTTGAGATGTGAAGTTCCCCTATCACAGAAGAATTTAGCTTTCAAGCTGTGCAAAACTCCTCTCTCTTGATTCATAAGGCCAACAAGAAACATAATCAGGACTCTAAATTTTAGGAAAGGAAACTTCCAGCTCTTCAAGGAGTTAATAAATAGGACCCTGTGGGAAACGACCCTCAGAGACAAGGGAGAGGAACAAAGCTGGCAGATCTTTAAGGATGCTTTCCATAAAGCACAAGAGCTCTCAATCCCCCGATCTAAGAAATCAGGCAAGGAAGGCAAGAGACCAGCGTGGCCGAGTCGAGACCCGCTGGTCAAACTAGAAGGCAAGATGGGGCTACACTGGCAGTGGAAGAGGGGACAAGCATCCTGGGAGGAGTATAGGGATGTTGCCCGGTTGTGTAGCGATGAGGTCAGGAATGCCAAGGCGCAGCTAGAACTGAACTTGGCAAGAGATGTAAAGAAAAACAAGAAAGGCTTCTACAGGTATGTAAACCAGAAAAGGAAGGTTAAAGAAAGCGTAACCCCCCCTGTTGAGCAACAGTGGTGAGCTAGGGACAACAGACGAGGAGAAGGCTGAGAATCTCAACAACTTTTTTGCCTCAGTCTTCACTGGCAACCCCTCTCCTCATGGCTCTCATGTTGATCATGGCCCACAAGATGGTGACCGGGGAGAAAAAGTCCGTCCCACTGTAAGCAATGACAAGGTTGGTGATCATCTAAGGAACCTGAAGATATACAAGTCCATGGGACCTGATGAGATGCATCCCAGAGTCCCGAGGGAATTAGCTGATGTAGTTGCCAAGTTACTCTCCATGATATTTGAAAAGTCATGGCAGTCAGGTGAAGTCCCTGGTGACTGGAAGAAAGGAAACATTATGCCCATTTTTAAAAAGGGTGGAAAGGAGGACCCTGGGAACTACCAACCTGTCAGCCTCACCTCCGTGCCTGGGAAGATCATGGAACAGATCCTCCTAGAAGGCATGCTAAGGCACATGGAAGACAGGGAGGTGATTGAAGACCCCCAGCATGGCTTCACTAGGGGCAAATCCTGCCTGACCAACCTAGGGGCTTTCTTTGACAAAGTAACTATGT
Organism: Baryphthengus martii; assembly: GCA_013396935.1. NCBI lineage: Eukaryota > Metazoa > Chordata > Aves > Coraciiformes > Momotidae > Baryphthengus > Baryphthengus martii. Next base: position 717,029 of record VWZK01017681.1, on the reverse strand, counting down.
CAGTGGCCAAGAGATGACCTATGGATGTGGTCTATCTGGACTTCTGCAAGGTGTTTGACACAGTCCCCCACAACATCCTACTTGCCAAGTTGGAGGGGTAGGGATTTGATGGGTGGACTGTTCTGTGGATAAGGAATTGGCTGGATGGCCACATCCAGAGGGTAGTGGTCAATGGTTTGAAGTCCAGATGGAGAGCAGTGACAAGTGGTGTCCCTCAAGGGTCCATACTGGGACCCGTACCATTTAATATCTTTATCAGTGATATAGACAGCGGGATCAAGTGCACCATCAGCAAGTTTGCAGATGACACCAAGCTGAGTGGTGCTGTTGATATGACAGAGGGACGGGATGTCATCCAGAAGGACCTGGACAAGCTGGAGAGGTGGGCCCAGGTGAACCTCATGAGGTTCAACAAGACCCAGTGCAGGGTCCTGCACCTGGGCCAGAGCAATCCACATCATCAATCCAGGCTGGGGGATGAGGTGGTAGAAAGCAGCCCTGGGAAAAGGACTTGGGAGTGCTGGTGGACAAGAAGCTGGACATGAGCAGACAGTGTGCGCTTGCAGCCCAGAAGGCCAATCACACCCTGGGCTGCATCAAAAGAAGTGTGGCCAGCAGATGGAGAGGTGATTCTGCCCCTCTACTCTGCTCTGGTCAGACCTCACCTGGAGTACTGTGTCTGGCTTTGGAGCCCTCAGTACAAAAAGGACATGGACCTGATAGAACGAGTCCAGAGTAGGGCCACAAAAATGCTCAGCATGTTGGAACACCCCTCCTACAAAGACAGGCTGAGGGAGCTGGGGTTGTTCAGCCTGGAGAAGAGAGTGACCAGGTGACCTGATAGTGACCTCCCAGTACCTGAAGGGGGCCTATAGGAAGGCTGGAGAGGGACTGTTCACAAAGGCCTGTAGTGACAGAAGGAGAGGCAGTGGTTTTAAATTAAAGAAGGGCAGATTTAGATTGGATATTAGGAATAAGTTCTTTACTGTGAGGGTAGTGAAACATTGGAACAGGTTGCCCAGGGGGGTAGTTGAGGCCCCATCCCTGGAGATATTCAAGGTGAGGCTTGACAAAGCTCTGAGCAACGTGATCTAGTTGAGGATGTCCCTGCTCACTGCAGGGCGGTTGGACTAGATGACCTTCGGAGGTCCCTTCCAACCTAAACCATTCTATGATTCTATGATTTGCATGAGTTTTTCCTTTTATCTTCATAATCTTCAAATATCCTGGAAGTTTCATTTATCCCAAGTCTAAAGGAGATATTCAGCCAACAGAGTCATTATTAAGCTGTTTTTACATTTATATCACAAGTTTCAATGGCTTTTACAAGGAACCAATATTGACCAAAACGGGAATTACTATTTTTACACAAGAATTTATTAAATATCAATACTGTAGTGGAACGGGAGGCTGAGCAAAGTTCATGTGGTGTCAGATTCCAGTACAAATATTTGATGTATCTCTAAACAAAGCCAGTGCTGGAGTTTGGTATCCCCTTTGGAAGCTTCAGGAAATTTGCTAACTAGGAGTAAAACTTTGTTTTGAAATCAAGCCTTAATTTCTGAAAACAAATCTCGGCTTCTTTCAATCTTCAAAATAAAGCTGAATCTCTTTCTGAAGAGCATGACTCATTTCAGGTACAAGAACTCCTGTTTGGTATTTCACAGCCTGTTGTGCAGCACTTCAGACTGAAAGCTCATAAATACTCCCTTTAAAGTCTATGACTAACCCCACAAGAGCAGAATGAAGATTGTTTTTTCCCAGGTTAAAGCCATCCTGTAGGAAAATGAAATCATACCAAAATCAAAGCAGTTCACAAACTGCATTGCATTAATGAACTTGAGAGAAAAGCAGGAAAAGACTCTGATGATGTTTTCAAAACAAGACACTGATCTGCATTTTCTTTTCACTATCAAATGTAGTACACACTCTATCTTTGTAATATATGCATGTAATCTACATCTTATATGCACATTATATATGTGCATTTTATACATACTGATGCAAATAACATTGAATCTTAAAAATATATTGCTCTGAAATTTTATATTTTCAGTGCCTCAATATTAAAATACGAAACTAGTTCATAAAACAGAAATTCTGTTCTCCACATCACTTGCAATTAAGAGGGATAGGGTGGGAACTGGAACCACCTATAGAAAAAAAGCAGTCAGGTTAGTTTCAGCACCCTCCCAAAATCTGAGATCAATTCTTCTATCAGGGATGGAGACTGTGCTATTCAGCCCTTAGTGGTACACTTCCTCTCACTCAGCTTAAATCAGATGGAGGTTTGGGAACCATCCAGCTTCTTCTCTGTCACCTCTGAAAAAGGATTCCACCTCTTCAAAGACAAATGTCTAACAGAGGGAATGTTGGCCTCTCATCACCAATTTCTCCGGAAGTCTGGTTAGTTAACATAGAGTAGGTTTCCAGAGAGCAGTCAGCTAAGAGGAATCCTTCCCCAGGAGTCTCAAGATGGTGATAAAACCAGAGCTGAAACAAGCATATTTCTCTGCATTAACAGAAGAATTGAGGCTGACTGGATGTTCAGCTTCAACTCCAGCATCAGGCAATATTCTGCTAGACATTAGTCCAGCTAATGCATCAACCCCATGAAGTCTATCACTGTTTATACTGCCAAGAACGGCTAGACGTGGGCATCACTCCGAACCTTCTTTTGCACTATAGCACAAATCACTTAAGCACTACTTCATGGGAGACAAAACCGTGCTACCCTCTTCCTCCTACCCGCTCATGAAGACAGTAGCTCTGTGCAGGCCACATTACACTAAACCCAGCCTCATGCGTGGTTAATACTCAGACCTGCCTTTTTGCTGACCAGATTCAGTGATTTACAAACACACTGTTGAAGGCTTTTCATGGGAACAATGTTAGGATCCTCCTCTACTAGAGCGGGTCTTCCAAGAAGACCACATTTTCTGCTATGCCAGGTCTAGTTTCCAGTATCATTTTGCATTCTCTTTAGTTTTATCTCTCACAAGTTGTCTGTGAACAACTATCTCCAAAATCAGCTCTTCTGAAGACTGAAATCATCCTGAGAGATGTGTCATTTTACCTAAAACCAGAATATTATTCTTTCCAGTATGCTTCATTAATTAAACAAATAAAAAAAAAAAGGTGCAATACATAGCAGCTGACACTTTCAATTGTTTTTAGCTAGTTTTATATTAGCTAACTGGTGTTAACTAGCTTGAAATGGTCTCACTGGAGATTAACAGTACAATTCAGGCCTATAAGCTGTTTTCAGTTCTCAGGTACCAGCTAATTTTAGTAGCTCACAGATTTGTAAATAGCTTGTTTGGGACTGTGCATGCAACTGGCAGGAGAACTAGGGGCAGGGTTGATCTGCACATGACTTCAGAAAAACAAGCTTTTCTACTACTGTTTGTTCTTCTACGACTTTGTACTGGTAGTGGAGCTCAGTGAGACTGGTGGTTACAGCATGAACCTCGAGCTTGTTTGATAACATTGGACATGGTCCTTACTTAGAAGTGGAGGAAAGCTCTGGCAGAACAAGGCTCAGCACCATCACAACCGGGAGATGAATGTTTCCACATCTGGGATTTCCTCTACAAGGCAGGGTTTTTCAGGAAAACCACATCTTCTGCTGTGGTATGTCTAGTTCCCAGTATGATTCTGATTCTCTCCACTCTTGTCTTTTACAAAACAAGTAGTACAAAGAGTAGAATGAATGTCAGGCTCCAAGTTGAAGGAACCTGCCTTGCTCTGTTATTTCACTTTGTAACTTGGGGGTTCAATAATTATATTCCAGATGTTGCTAAATATCTGAGAGAAACAATTCTACAAGGCCTTGGCTTTGTGTATATTGAGTTAGAATAGCCAGATCCTGCCTTTCAGTCGTACAGCACCCTGCATGCAGCTGTGCGTCACCTCGTAAGGGGGAAAAAAGGTTGTGTGACACATAATTATTGTCGTTAGCTATAAACAACAACATATAGAGCAAGGTTCTGTATGTACAGCTGCTATTTAATTTGTGTTTTCAAAGGGAAAATTTTAATTAATGAAGTTAAAAGTTAATGCTGGATCTGTATTTTATGTATTACATTTACAGCTGTATGACACGAAGCATGGCTGAGGTCAGAGAAACTGCTCTGATGGCAGCATTTGCTCTTCCATATGCCCCACACGAAATACCACAATCATTTCTGTTTCTCCCACTCAAGAACACCATTTCTGAACGGTTGTCTGGCATTTGAAAAAATGAGCTGTACTGGCTGTCAGGCTTTTCCAGCTTCTTACCTGTTTTAACAAAGACACATTTTTCTGTGAACAAACAGATACCGAGCGTGCAAGAAGTAACAGCCAAGAACATCGACAGAACAGAAACTAATATTAAAATCTAGAAAAATACCAAATCAATTCCTAGGACAACTTCAAAGTATCTGCTCTGAGATACTGTAAATATATTATACTACTTCAACATTCTAGAGTTATCTTTTCTAATTTGTAGTGCAGCATGGTGCCTTGTCAGTCATCAGTAACAGGACTAGGGGAGGGGCAGGGCTGGGGAGACCATTAAGAAAGAGTATGATACCCAGCAGGCAAGCATGTAATGATGTTTGTCTCTAGAAAGATGCACTTGAAAAATCAAACAGTATGGCAGAAAAAAAAGGCATACTTGGCAGTAACAATTTTTTTTTTTTTTTAAAGGGATCTTTAATCATTCTTTCTTTTTGCTTGCTTAGTTAAGTCTTTAAGTCAAGTCTGGAATACATTGTTTGCAGCTCTGGAAAAGAAAGCAAATCTCTGCAGCAGAAACCACAATGTGGAAAACAAAACAACTGCAAAACCAGTGTAGGTGAAGGATCAGGGAGGAGCGATCTTAAACAGTGCTTTTCCCTAAGGTCCCAGCACAGAGGAGAAGTGGAGCCAAGAAAGTCAGAAGTGAGCACTGCCCTGAGCTGGAGAGCTCTGCCTGACAGCCAGGCGGTGCTGCCCACGGCTGCTGTCCTCGAAGAGCAGAGAGGCCCGTGGCAGGTGGCCTCTTCTGCAGCCACACAGACACCAGGAAGAGGGTTGCAGTCCTTAGAGATATTCTGTGCCTCTTTCTTTTCTTGCCTCCTTGTTAAGTACACTGGTAATCGCTAGCAAACGAGATAAACAGGCCAGTGAGCAACTGTTAACACAGCTCATTCTCTTAGCACCCTTTTTTCACAGGAGGCAAAACCCAAAGGCTCTTTCTCTGCACACAGAAAATTGTAAAGCCACAAACAGCAAGGCCTAACACATTTTTTTCATAGTCATTTCTTTAAAGAGAATGAGAAAGTTTGTCATTAAAAGAACATCAGGAAAATGACCGAATTAAGAGATTTTCCTCATACAGGTGATACACTTGTATGTGAGTCTTGTCTCTTGTCAGAGATGACCCGTGTTTTGACTCTCCTGTGAGCATCTTGCTTTGTCAAGACATTAAACTCTTCTGTGCTTTCTGAACTTTTCAGGTGAGCATTCTCTTCAACAATAAGCATAAAATTGCCATCATCGACTAAGGGAAATAGAATGAGACCTCATCTGTAACAGACATTGTCACTTCACGCAGATGTGAAACCAAAATCGATCTTTTACACAAGTTATTACAAATTGTTTTGGCAAATGTTTACTATGATGTCGCAATTTAGGGTCAGGGCAGCCCCAAATCCCAACAGGCGCTCTCTGTTAACCCCCCTCCCTCCCCAAAGGGGAAGAGAAAAGGAGTAAGGGAGAGAGACTTCTCAATTAGAACAGGAAACTAGAACAACTTTATGAAAAGGAAAATAATAATAAGAATAAAATGGAGTATTTACAAATATATATCCAGTATCGAACCCAAACGCCCCTCATGGCAAGTTCGTCACTGTCACCACTGATGTTGGGGAGCAGGCACTGGGAATGTCCCAGACAGGGCCCAGCAGCAGACGGGAACTGAGTTCAGGAGCTGGATTCTGGTACTGGATTCAGGAACACTCCGATCAGATGTTACCTTCATCAGCTCTTTTTCTCTTCAGAAGACACAGATATAAACTACTCTTGGGTATAAGAACAGTCTTGTCCTTAGTTATAGTCATGTGAGTGTAAATCATTTCCATGGAATGTTATGCAGTAAGACATTAATCTTTAAATATTTTGTGAGTGCCACATTGGACACACCACATAGGCAGGTCTACCTATACCGAACTCCACAACAAGAGGTTAGATGTAGGAAGGTCCACGATCTATCTGCATTAACTGGCAACTCGCTCTCATTTATCAGCGCACACACTGCCAAAGCCACGAACGCTGCGTCCGGGCAGAACGGATGCCACAAGCTGTCCTCTGCAGGAGGTAATGAGCAGATTCTCTGAGGCACAGCTGGGTGGCACCCCCATGCTGAATCCACCAAAGCCTACATTAATAAAACATTGATATTTGGCTTTTTAAAAAATGCATATTAGTCTCTTTTATGCTAAAATATCATCCTAGGAGAAGAAAATGCACTTTGGGTTCCTCTCCTAACTCTTGTTTTTCATTTCAGTCCAAAATACAGATGTCCTTACGGACTGTGATGAAAAAGGTGTTAGGAGAAAACGAAAGGTATGCTGCAGAGCTTTACTATTATATAAGGAATGCTAAATTCTACCAGGTAATTCGCTGCAAAATGTATCTGGGAACAAGAAACAAAATCTGGAAATAGCTAATGGATTGCAAATGAAACTGAATTTTTGATATGCACATTTTGCACTGCTTTTCTTAGCAGCCAACTGCTTTAATTCTTACAAAATTTATTGTGATTGTATCAGGCTTTACTTACATGTGGTACTTCAAGACAAAGGTATTGTGTGTATTTAAAGCTTTTCAGGATCTTGCAGTTAGAAAAAAACCCACAGTACTCTAAAACACTCCCTGCATTATTATTCTTTTTACTTATAGAAATGTGATTTTTGCATGACCATGTTATTTTGTAGTATCTGATGTCAGCACAGGTGTTAGTCCGACAAAGCCTCTGGTGTGAAGAGCTCACCAGAGCACTTCAACAAAAGGCGGAGTTTTAAAGACTCAAAAGTCGTTTTGCCAAAAAGTGGTTTTAGATGTGACCGTGCCGTATGGGCACGGACTCTCAATACATTGTCACTGAAACACGTTGATCTGCAACTTTCTGACTCAAAGCCTGGTACAGGAGATGTATTAAATTGCTCAGAAAGCATTTTCGAGCATTAAGTTCTTATTTATTATGAAATGGCTCCCTAGGGCACGTTCCTGTGCGCTGCCCTGTCATGGGGTGTAGGCTTGACACTTGACACATTGACCAAGTCGTGTACACACCGCCACAACGACAGGTGGAACAACCTTTGCCTTGGAGTTCAGGATTATTTTTCCTTAACAATTAATCTGTATAGACAAATAAAGGAGCTTTCCACTTAGTTCGTATGTTAGTTTATGAACAAGAAATTGCAGAAGTCCTCAACTAAGAAATTTTTTTTTTGATAGGATTATCAATATGCATTTATGTAGAACAGGATTAAATGCCCAGATTTGCAAGGAAGTTGAGACTGCATTTAACCTTAGAAATAATGTGACATTTTTTTCCTGAATTTGTGTGTATAACTGAAGTGAATACTGTAGACTTAGGCTAGTGTAGCAAAGTTGAATTTGGATTGTTATTCCACATTTGAAACTATGCAGTGCAAATTGCAAAATAAAAAATATCCAGTAGGTGTCATCTTCCTACATACTGTAGGTATGATAATCAAATTTAGATGACTGGCTTTTTAACTGAACCTAAATGAAAAGTAGGAGTCTTACACCATGCAACAAGTTTTCTGAAGAATAGGCGTAAAAAATGCATGAATTTGATCTGACACACTTCACTAACATTAGGATTTCTGGAATATTGGCAAACAGGAACTGTTTATGCACTAAGTAATTTGCAGTTATTCACGACTGTACTTACATGCCTAAATAACATCTGTAAAATATGCTTGTAAATGCACGTATTTAAACTTAAAAATCCATGTAATGAATTCCATTTAATCCACGTGTCCTTAAAGCAATATAAATACGTGCTACAGCATTTCCTCTGACTCTGAAGCCTGTATGGCAAAAATGGATTTAAGATCCTCTTTACCGATGAAGGTATTAAATGAAGTTGGAAGGGCCTCGGGTGGGCAGGCAACTCCTTTCCATAAATGGTGTTTCAGGTTGTTGATTTTGTGAAATTACACCTCATATAAATAGATATTTTCATGTGGTTTATTGAGAATTATCACATACCCAGAGCAGCTTAATTTTCATTACTTTTCATTTCTAATCAAATGCTTTATATTCAGCAGCTTCATACTTAGTTGGGGAGTAAAATTATTCAGGCAAATCTAAATCTCTGTGACTCAGCCGTCTTCAAACCTAAGTAAGATAAACACTTTTCACATTTTAAACCCTAACCTCTATCATTTGGCGTGAGGATACTAGGTCAGAGTTACGCCTTTTAGCATGTGATTATAACATGCACTTTGTCCACATCCATGGATTTTGTAACACAATCCTTTAGCAATCTGGCCACATTTCTGGCTTTGTTCGCGTGGAGCATTCCTTAGGAAAGTTCCTATACAACACTGTTGTTGCCTGATCCGGAATCCTTTGAAAATAATAGAAAGACTTCCACAGGCTTAAGCCATGAACTAGTCAGGCTCATGGAAAGGCTGGGCTGGGGCAGGTGAACTGGAGGCAGGCATTGGCAGGGAACGGCAGCACGGCAGATGCCAACAGGTCAGCACAAGCTGACCTCAGTAGCGGCCTGAAACCTGCTTTTCATTTGCGCAAGCGGTGGGGTGGGAAATGCCACTCTTTCAGATGGACCGATTACACATTTGCATTTAATTTTTGATATATTTTTTTTAATCAAATCAGTTTGAAGTTTCCAGTAGCCCCTGTATCGGTGGCTCCCATGAAGATGCACAAAATCGGATTTCAAAGGAAAATGCCTTTCTTCCATATGACCTCGATCTATGGTTACGCATCAGGTAGGATGGGGCTTTTGCATCACACAGCAAAGAACAGGAAATTCTGCATAACTCCCCTAATTAAAAGCTGATTAGTCCTTCAAGGCGAACTACCCGGCAAGAGGCAGGGAGCGGTGACGGCGGGCTCCCGCCACCCGCGCGCGGAGGGGAGCTGCGGGCAGCGCCAAGGCCCCGCCG
>VWZK01017681.1:693112-706900 GCA_013396935.1 Baryphthengus martii | reverse complement strand
CGGAGCCCAGCCCCGGGCGTGGCGGGGAACGGGCGGGCGCTGCTCGCCATGTGCGCGGCGACCTGGCGCTGTTAGCCCCCTCCTCGGGGGGAAGCGTGTGACTTCGTGGCTTTACATTTACGTATTTCTTTAAAAGCGCTTTGGGTAGTGTGACGTCTTCCTGTAGGACGCTGTTAAATTCTTTTTTTAGGAACAGCAGTTCAGAAACGCTCGGAATTTGGTTCCCAAATGAAAGAGAAATGTCTTGAAAGTTGCCGATGATTACTTTAAGATTTGTTGCTTCCCTGAGATGAAAGTTGAAAATCACCGTTGTAACTTGGTGATAACTGTTTTCAATATTGTTATCTTGGGCTCTTAGGTAGTCTCAGCTAGCTAGCTGGAGCTCTGTTCTGCAAAACTGCTTACAGGGGATGTTGCATTGTGTGTCGAGCCTTTGAGCTGGGAATCCTGAAGCGGGAGGAAAAGGAGAATCCAAAATACAGCAAGAGTTTTATGCAGGCCTGTGACATGTCGATTTTCTGTTTCACTTTGTTTATAGTAGAAAAAAACAGGAAGGAAATACGTGATAGGGCTCTTGGGCTAGGAAGCTGAGAAGAGAGGTTAAAAGGAAGGTACACAGGGAGAAGTGGTAGTGGTGATGGTATCGCAGAAGTTGAGCTGAGGGGAAAAAGTAAAGGGTAACCTACAGAAAGGCAGCAGGTAAGAGGAGAGTGAAGGCAGAAAGCAACAAAATGAAGCGGGTATTTGGGCTGCTTCTCCTTTCGTGAAGGATGCCTGGGGCAATTCCTGCTCACAGGAGAAGCAGAGCCGAGGAGGTCCTGGCTTGCCTCCTTTGCTTGGCCTTGCAGCTGGTACCCGTAGCTCTGGGAGGGGGAGGAGGGGTTCTCACTCGCTATTTCCCATTTTCTTGACCCTTTGTTCTGCGCTTCTGGAATTGCTATGAGCGCTTCCCACTGATGAGTCCTTTTAAAAAAAATAACATTGCAGTGCCTCACAAATTTCATTTTAGGAGTCCTTCATTGTGTGATCCAGACGCTTTAGGAAGTGCTTTGAAATGAATGTGACGTAAATGAGAATGGTGGACGTGTTATGCGATGATCTCTCTTAAATGTGGGATTAACAGATTAAGGCATTTTTCAGGATTGCATTTGTATGATCATTTTTCGGGAAGGGTGTGGGGGAAGCAGTGGGTAATCCCTCCCCTGTCTTCTGTAAAAGAGCTTTAGGAACAGCGTATGCCAAGAGACTTATCTTGTACTTTGAGACAAGTGGTCTGTGGTTCTTGGCTTTCTAAATTTAAAGAAAATATAACCACTTAGAGATGATGTTAAAGACCTTCCATGTGGTTCAGACAAGAGAGTGCTTTTGCATCTATTTTTTCCTCATCTGAATTAAAGAATTACAGGCTTGGGTTTTTGCCATTGTTAGGATAAACAGAAATATTTATTTTGAATCATTCTGTACTTAAATAGTGGGCACGTTGCCCTTTTAGTTACCATTTGCAGACTTTGAAGGACTGATCCAGTTTTTTTCCTCTAGCGCAGTACTCTTTAGCATAGGATAAACGCACAGCTTGTCCTAGATACAAAGACTGTAGCTCTGGAGAGATTTGATAGCTTTCAGGGGTGATGTTGAACACTTCTGAAATATTCTGGGAGTCCAGTTCTTCATGAATGCTAGTAGAGATCTGTATGATTTTAAAGAACTTTTACTGCAGGATTCCTCAGCCTGATTCTTCCATTGCTTATTTTCTACACAAGTACATAGAGTATTACATAGCACAGAACCAAGTTCTGCAAATGGAGCACAATTTTTCTTCAATTTTTTTTCATTAACCTTGCTTTGTCTTCAACACAGTGATTACCTTCCATATCTTTGAGGGTTTTTGGAAAGCGTCTCCATTCCAGCAGACCTGTGACCCCCCCAGGACTGTGAAATTGTTACTTCAGGTAGTAGTCCCTGCTGAGTGAGGACAGTGTAGTCGGTAGAAAGATGTGGAAACATGCAGAATGGCTGCGAGTAGGGGAAAAAAAATAAGGTTGGCAGTTCCACTTGATTAAAATACTTACGTGTAAAGGTAACTGAACCTGCAACAGACCGAAAGTTGGATCCTAGGTAGTGTGCCAATTATAAAAATACTGACAAATTGCAGGAGTTAAAGGAAAAAATGAGGGAGGAATTCATTGTAACACAAGAATAATTTTAGAAGTAAATGTGTGTGGCTTGATGAAACGCTGTGTTTGGAGGCCACACTGGTGACAGATGGCGATGGGGTGGCATCGCTATGAACAGTAAAGATGAGCGGCAGTATATACAGAAACGTGAGACAAATCTTACAAATGAGGAACTGCAGCATTTCCTATCGGAGGGAAAATGGGAAAGATTCACTCTTTGGTGAACATGTTGCAGGGCAGAGGGAAGTCTCGTCTCGCCTGACAAGACGAACTGCATGGCGTAACTGGACATGGGGGGGAGAGGAAGGCTCACCTCCCGAGATCCGAGTTACCTCCTGTGGTCTTTGGAGTGAGGGTCCTGACTTTTCTATGCAAGTGCTGGCAGAGAAGTGCTTTACCTTTTGTTAGTCCCTCTGTAGAGGAACCAGTAGGTCCAGTTTCTCAGTTGACTGACTGTAGTAGTGTTTTTAGGGATACGTCTCGCATGTGAAATGTCGGTGTTTGAGGATGACCTACAGTAGCTAAATACAGGCCTCTTACTGCACGGAAGAAAAATAGGTTTTGTTAACAGGCGTGTTTCAGAGCAGTCTGCTTAGTGCAAAAGGCATCTCTTCTGGCTGAAATCATCAGAATTATGTAAATAATGAGCATTTGAGCCTTTTCTGTGACTTGTGAGGAAAAACCAAAGAATACAAACTTGTCAGCAGTGTTAGCTTTCCCATAGGTGTTCCTGGTGATGCGCACAAAAAGGCAATGAAACTGTCAAGCTAATTTTGAAGAGTGCTGGATGTGACCAGTATTGCACAAAAAGGCAATGAAACTGTCAAGTTAATTTTGAAGAGTGCTGTATGTGACCAGTATTCAGCTGTTTGTGTAACAACTGAGTTGTGATACAAGGCATTTTCTGAAAACAGGTTGGGGCTTTTCCTTGGGCTACCTCACAAGGTTAATGATTAGTTAAGGAGAATGTTCTTTTATCAGCCAGTGCTGCTAGCAAGGAATAATATTAAAGTGCATTAATGACTTTTTTGAGGTCTGCCTTTTGCTGTTGATTCATGTTGACCCTCTCCTTTATTTAGTCCTCCAAGCTGGAGGGTTGTTTTGTTTTGGAGTGTTTTTTTTGTTTATTGTTTTGGGGGTTTGTTTGGGTTTTTTTGTTTGATACAAGCAGCTGGCAACACTACTGGTGGAATCAAATGCTGATTCTTAGCAAAGTTGGAGGTTTTTTTTATTCCCATGATCATGGCTTAAAATGTTTTTTTTAACACTTTATTATGGAGGATTTGGAACAATCTAAAATACAATCATCAGAAAAGACTGTGCTGTCCTCCAGAAAGAGGATTACTTGTGATTTCATTAGTTTTAGTACAGAGATTGAAAGCAATCTTTCAATTGTGACCCGCCTGGTAGACAAAGGGAAGGCTGTGGATGTGTTCTACCTAGACTTCAGCACAGCCTTTGACACAGTCTCCCACAGCATCCTGCTGGAAAAGCTGGCAGCCCATGGCTTGGACGGGTGCACCCTGCACTGGGTTAAAAACTGGCTGGATGACCAGGCAGAGAGTGGTTGTGAACGGTGCCACATCCAACTGGTGTCCAGTGACCAGTGGTGTCCCCTAGGGATCAGTACTGGGCCCAGTTCTATTCAGCATCTTTATTGATGACCTGGATGAGGGGATTGAGTCTACCCTTAGTAAACTCGTGGATGACACCAAGTTAGGGGGCAGTGTCAATCTGCTGGAGGGTAGNAGAGGAGGTTTAGGTTGGATATTAGGAAGCACTTCCTCATGGAAAGGGTGATTAAACACTGGAATGGGCTGCCCAGGGAGGTGGTGGAGTTGCCATCCCTGGAGGTGTTTAAGGAAAGATTGGACGTGGCACTTACTTAGTGCCATGGTCTAGTTGACGTTGTGTTAGGTCATAGGCTGGACTTGATGATCTCAGAGGTCTATTCCAGCCTCAATAATTCTGTGACTCTGTGAAATCAAAATCTCTCCAGGCTGATTTGGATGAGAAACCAGTTGCATAGGCTGGAATCTGACTGAGAAGCCTAAAGTAAAGGCAGTGCATTTCCTGAAGAAAAAAAGTTTTAAAGAGTGACTGTAGCGTTGTGCCATTTTAGTTACATCTGTTACATCAGAGCTCTTACCTGTGTAGTACAGAGTGATGAGATTCATCAGCTACACTAAAGCTTTCTGTAGAGTCATAAATGTAGTGCCAAGGTATTACAAATGCTAGGATAGGATTTCTCATAGGAAGGAGCAGACTTTCCAGTCATGGTCAAGATCTGTTAGTGGTCAGTGTGAGGGAAGAGTTAGCAAACAGGAATTACAGGATCGAAGTAACGACTCCTGACAAGATGCAGATTCATACTGGCACTGGCAGAGGCAACTGGTGCAGTTCTGGATTCTGTGTACAAAAGCTTTAGACTGCAGAAGTCTTATCCATGCGACTTGTTTCAGGATGCTTTATCAGAAAGCAAACTGAAGGGAACTGGAAGGAGTGCCCTCTCCCCTGTAAACTACAGTATTTTTTCACTATTCTCCCACTAAAGGGTTTAGCTAAACTGTTTTGTCAACTGTTATCTTTAGTAGTGCAGCTTGGGCATCTGTAGTCGAGTGCTTTGTTAAAATGAATTAAGGGATTTGGTAAACTTTAATTATTTATTTCTAGTTAACTTTGCCTATAAAGATGATGCTGTATGTAGTATTTCTTTTCTGCTTTTGGAACTTGTCTCCCCCTTAGATTTCAAGAATAAGGGTGAAAGGCTGGGTGTCGTCACTGCTCTGGTCTGAGACTGCCAATGAACTTGTCAGCAGTCATGACCGAATGCACTGCCTTTGCATCGCAGCCGCACTGCAGAGATGTACGAAGGGCAGGGGTTAAGTCGTCCTCAGCTGTTTTCTGGAAAGGGCACCAGTGGTAATGCAAAGTTACCAATGACTAATTGGGAAGTGATACGCTCAATAAGTGTAGCTCCAGAGTTAATAGATTAAAATCTGTTGTTGAATGTCTGCTGAGAACTAAACAACTTCAATCTGTTTTTAGGTGTCTTTGTATCCAGTGTTGTTCTGGTCTTACAACAGCGGGCACTTTTCAAGTTTTATATGATCGCCTCGGCATTTCTGCTGGCTGTGACTTCAGTGTTGGTGAATTACTATGCTGCTTTGCACATAAACTTCTACAGTGCCTACTACACTGCCGCGTTCGGAATTCAGATCTTCCCTCATAAAGGACCTTCGCTGTGGATGGCCCTTTCCATCCTTCAGCTTACCTTTGGAATTGGATATGTTACATTGCTAAATGTGCAGTCCATATACTCTCAACTCATCATCTTGGATATACTGATTCCTGTAATCGGCTTGGTTGTTGAATTACCTTTAAATGTCCGGCAAATACTAGTTTTTATTTCAGGCCTAGTTCTGACAGTAAATACCACAGCCATTTTAGTTACGAAAATTAAATGGCTCTATTACTCGGTGCGCTATGTTTATCTGCTGGTGAGGCACATGTATCGCATTTATGGATTACAGCTACTGATGGAAGATACATGGAAAAGGATTCGGTTTCCAGCTGTACTGCGCGTCTTCTGGCTAACGAGACTTACAGCACAAGCTGTGGTATTAACCTATGTTGTAAAGATGGCTGAAACTAATACGGAAGAAAAATTCTTCTTGATATCATGGGATAACTGCTGGGAACTGATTTGCAGTCTGATCATAAGTGGCTGTGACTCTACCTTAACCGTGTTAGGCATGAGTGCCGTCATTTCCTCCATAGCGCATTATTTGGGACTCGGTATTTTGGCCTTCATCGGATCAACTGACGAGGACGATAAAAGGCTTGGGTTTGTAGCGCCCGTCTTGTTTTTCATTTTGGCTCTGCAGACTGGTTTAAGTGGTCTGAAACCAGAAGAACGATTAGTTCGCCTGAGTCGCAACATGTGCCTTTTGTTGACCGCAGTCCTGCATTTTATCCATGGAATGACAGACCCCGTGCTGATGTCTCTCAGTGCCTCCCACGTGTCGTCATTCCGCAGACACTTCCCTGTACTGTTCGTTTCCGCTTGCCTTTTCATCCTTCCGGTTCTGCTCAGTTACATCCTCTGGCACCACTATGCACTAAACACCTGGCTTTTTGCAGTTACAGCATTCTGTGTAGAGCTCTGCCTAAAAGTTATAGTTTCTATCACTGTTTATATATTGTTTATGATCGATGGCTACTATAATGTGCTATGGGAAAAACTTGATGATTATGTCTATTATGTTCGTTCAACTGGCAATATTATTGAGTTCATATTTGGAGTGGTCATGTTTGGAAATGGAGCTTACACGATGGTTTTTGAATCGGGAAGCAAGATTCGCGCTTGCATGATGTGTCTGCACGCGTACTTCAACATCTACCTGCAAGCCAAGAACGGCTGGAAGACTTTTATAAATCGCCGGACTGCCGTTAAGAAAATAAACTCGCTTCCAGAGGTGAAAGGAAGTCGGTTACAGGAAATCGATGATGTCTGTGCAATCTGCTACCACGAGTTCACCACCTCTGCTCGCATTACTCCGTGCAACCATTACTTTCACGCACTTTGTCTTCGGAAGTGGCTGTACATTCAGGACACTTGCCCGATGTGCCATCAGAAAGTATATATTGAGGACAAGGAAAATGCCAATGTTGCCAACAACAATGGGTTTGTGGCACCAAATGAAAACCCTGTACAAGTTGCAGAAGGAGCTGCCGATGCTGAAAATGAATTAAATGAAGATAACGACAGTTCTGACAGTGATGAGGAAGATGACGACTGTGTGGCACAGCACTTGAATGAGACTCTTAATGTTGACTCTAACTCTCTTGGTGATTAAGATGCCCTTTACTAAGCCGTGAGGTATTTGTTTAAGATTGACTTCCAGAGAATAAAAGTATCACTTTGTAGTTATTGTACTTAAGCACAACAGCAGTATCTCAATGTTGAGTCTGTGAATGGTGGTTGTTTACTGTGGTGTGCTATTGTAAATATACCTCTGATTTTTTGCTGGTCTCTTTCATGACCACCTTAAAATTATGTACATTATTGTACATGGAATAAAATGTTTTCACATGTTTTTAAGATGGTGGAAAAAAACTCTTTAATTGCTGTAGTAATAATGCTGTGCCAAAGACTGTATACCAGTAATCCCCGACCGATGAATTCTGGATACAAATGAAAAATACTAGTGAAAACAGACTGTTTAGCAGGTCAAATCAGAAATGAAAAGCCTGAACCAAAGCAGCTTTACTTACAGATTTAGTATTAGTGGAGCTTTATTGCTAAAAACTAGTGAGTTGTGTTTTTAAAAAATAATAAAAATTTAGGTTGGTAGACTTAATGTTACAGCATTTGCGTATGTGGAACAACAGATGAAATTGCAAAGCTTTCTAGTGAAGCAGTAAAGCATGCCACTGATGTGTTAAATACTGCTGAAGTGCCAGGAGTAGCTCTCAAGTGCTCTACGGGTGAGCTCAGCAGCCTGGTAGCCACCCTGCACTGCATACAGGTGTTAACATGAGTTGCCAGCTTGGGCTGTCCTTGAAACTGAGCCTGAATCTTGATGAAAGGGAAACAGGGCTGAGAAACTGCACAAATGCAGACCACCTTTTCAAAAGCAGCTTTAATCTTGTACCATTAAAAAAAAAGTGCACTACACATTGGCTTCCATGGATAAGAACTTGCAGATAATAATAATTTTTAAGTTTTTGCTATATATTTACTGAAGTTATGCTGAATAAATGTAAGAAAAACAACTATATATTTGGAAAGAAGACTTTAATGGTGTTGTTATATAAAGTATTGGCCAACTCAAGCGGGTCGTCTTCTCTTACTGCTGCCATTATTTCCAGTATTTGACTAAAAAAGAAAGATTGATATTAGAAGACAACCTCAGTACTGAATATAATTTCAGCCTGCCGCATGTGTGTGTACAAGTCACTAAGATTAACCTGGAATAAAAACCAATGCTGAGAGAGCAGCAGGGTAAGGTGCTCAGATATGCACATAGCTTCATTTTTAAGTCACTGACTGCCCTTCCTTCATACTGAACACTGGTTGCTCACTGGTACAGATTAATCTTTGGTCTTTCAACTCTTGTTTGGAGGTAATTAAACAGCTTTCTGTTTCAAAGAAAGTGTCATTTTGTGGGTGTCTTTATCAGTGGTCTTGATTTTTCAGACTGAAATTTGTTAGCCTTTCAAGGCTAAAAGCTGCACTATGAACAACCTGGTCTATGGCAAAGCTTAAATTCCAGATACAGCCTTATCTGGGAGTACAGCTGCCAAAGTAACTTAGTGCTACTTCCCTGTTCTCTAGATTAACGCATTCAGATAGTTGCAGTAAATGTTAAATGAGCACATTAAAATTTAAAGGCCTGTAGCCTTGATACAGGCCACGATGGGTAGAGCTGTGAGCTTCTGGCTGAAAATTCATTCATATACTACAGCACAAGAAGAAACCTTCCCAAATTCCTTTCTCTTTACAGAATTGGTAACGAAAAGATTGGCGTAACTCACTGACCAGCCTTTAGTAACAGGTGTGCAAATTCAGGCATTTCACCTGTCAGTGCAATTTAATAGGGATAATGAAACACTTTCACTAAAAAAGTGATGTAGTTTACTGCTTTTCACACCTCTGTGAGGAGGAGGGTTTCTTTACTTCCTTACTGTCCATTAGCTGCTGGACTTTTCTTTCACCTTTCTGTATGTTGACTGCTGCTACTCATATCTGAGCTTCACAGGATCAGGGTTTTTTTAAGCGCAGGAGCAGGGCACAGAAGTGGCCCTAACCCAGTCCATGTGACATCACAGGCGCTGCGACACCAAGACAGGCGCTACTCGGCGTGGGCGCTGCCCTCCCTGCCCAGGGCCGCGCAGCTCCTGCGCTCCCTTAGTTTTAAAAATAACTGGAACAACAACTGAATGAAATTCATTCCAGTCAGCTGACTTTACAGGGTTTAACCCCTTCTCCAATAAAACTAGTATTGGTTTCACTCCCAGGGAGCATTTTATATCCAGAATTGCTGAAGTGGGAAAATGAAGGCTTCCTGTTTTTTCTGCAGCCTATTAAGCAATACCTTCCACAAGTGTTCATACATTTAAAAGTCATTTCTGTTTACTACATTTCCAGTGAACTGATTTTTTCCACTCTTCCCAAGATTTGAAGTACTTTAAATAATAGTATGGGAGTACACTTACATTATATGGCAGGGTTCATTTCTGTCCTTCAAGCAGTGCCCTATTTCCCATTTCTTTTTTGTAGGAAATGTAGTTTTAATGTATTTTGATCCGGCATGAGTATTTTTCACTCCACACCAAGGCGCATCTAGTTTCATTAAAAAAAAAAAAAGAATTCAGAGTATGCAATCATTTTAGGATAACATGACATAGCTTAATCAGCTACTTCCACAGATAGGAGTTCTTGCAATGTCTTTCTTGCCACCACTTCCAAATCAATAGGAAATTGTAAGAGATTTGGGCAATTTAATATCTTTGCAATTTTATACCATTACCTTCAGGATTTTACATTTTAACAAATGAACAATAGTAGCACATAGCACTAATTTCCTCTGACGAGATGACAGCTAGATACACTGCAGGAGTGCCACAGAAACCTCCTGTATACTTCTACAGGTCTGCACTTCACTGGCAAGTAAATGTAAGGACTTAGTCTGTGGTTTTCCTTTCTCAGATTCAGAAATTAATATAACTACTGTATTTATAGCCACCAATTATTAGTAATTGAAATGAACATGCCAAAATAAAGGCATCCCTAGACAGTCAGTTAAAATCACTGCTCATTAGGCCAAGAGGGAAATTCAAGCATTATTCCACCTTACTCCATGTAAAAAGCTGTTATTTCCCAGTGCCCGTTACTACTACCAGTGGTGAGCTCATCACCACTGCCCTCTGTTTGACACATCTCTAGCAAGCTGCATTTTAAGATAGTCAAAAGCAGGATTCGGGTGCACAGGCACATTTAAAAATCTGGGCTTGTCAATTTGTCCTTTTCATCTTCCCCTGCAATGTCCGCAACTGACACAGCAACTTAAGTCCTTCCAGCAGAAGGCTGAAAAGGAGTATTTCTGGTGCCTGTAAACTGCTTTCCAAAGCAGAGAAACGGCTAGTTCTTCTGCTCTGAACTCCTCAGGTCTTGATTCTGCCTTATCACTGTGACACAGGCACAACATCTTGCCTTACAGTGCTTAAGTCACAAACTGACCAAGATATAAAAATCTTACCAGTCTCTATCATTAATCGTTCACTAGGAATTGACTTGAGGGTTTCTAAGTTGGCTTCTGTTTTCAATGAACTAGAAAATCAAGAGTTTGGTTAAAAAAACCCCACAACAATACATTGAAAGTACATAAAATTACCTGTTTAAATGTTTTGCAGCAAAGGCAGATTCCTAAATAATTCTGACAGTGAATAAAATTTGCTTTGTCTTTTTAAAAATGCTGCCTGTAAATCCAAACTTTGCAGAAAATGGCCAATTTGGTTATTTTCAGTCAGTGAAGCTGTCTCAGCCTGGTGAGCTTGCAGAACCCCTGCTGGCCTCGGCAGCCCATGCGACAGGCTGGCCTGGGGACAGAGGGCTGCTGAGAGCTCAGACTGCAACCAGATGAGGCTGCTCCAGTTACCTTTGCATTGCTCCTGCATTTGAGGTGGCAGCTTGAAATTACGCTATTTTTTAAACCCTTCTCAGAAAGACACTGCTTCCACCTTCAACAGCCTTAATTATTTACAAACAAGGATTGACCTGAGGGTAGTAGAACGGACCTAAGACTAGATTAACTTGCTGAGCTGTGAGTTAAGAACTTTCTACGGCTAATGACTGCAATTCTAAATCTGTCAGATGATTAAGAGTCTAGTGAGCTCTGAAAACTTGACCTCCTTGTTTAAAAGAAAGCAATGAGTTCACTACAGCTGACATTTTAAAAGTTTTCTTTCTTGTAAAGAACTTACCAGCCATTTATTCCAATATAAAGATCCAAGTCTATTATAGCTGCTGCTTCTTCCTTTGTGCCATCAAAAGAATGGACCTAGAACACATATAAATATAGATGCAGATATAAATACAAATATATGCACTTCATTTAAAACTCCAATCATTTAAAAGTAGACATTAGCTTTTATTTGCATCACAAGTACCTTTATAGCATGCATTACACAGCAGTACAAACCTAAAGACGGGACGTGGCAATAGAAGTGGTTGCCACATTTATTAGTGATAAATACGTGTAGAAAAGGCCTATCCAGTGATAGGCTTTTGGCCCAGGAACTTCTTGCAGCTGATGGCTCAGATCATTGACAGGAACTAATGCAGTCCCTGCTGAATTTTTACATTCTTTCCTCAGTATTCCCTACAGGGCACTGTCAGGGACATAAGAGCAGTATTACATTCCCCGCAGATTTTAGTCCACTAAAACTAGAGAGATGGTCTAATCTGGTCATCTCAGGGACTAAAGTAGTAAGTGATTCTATGACTCTATAAGTGGCAGGTCACAAGGTACGAAGAGCATAATGCATCTGGCAGCTGCAGCTTCTCACCCCCAGCAGAGGCTCCCCAGTTCCGCTGGCTGCGAGGGGGGCCGGCAGCTCTCCACTGCTTAACCACTTTGCAGAAAAAAAGCAAGGAAGGTACAGACTGCACAGTATGACATAAGAGCACAATATGCAAAGTACGGAGGTAAGCTACAGGAAGGTTTTTGCAGTAATAAAGGGGATAGCTGGGGACTGAGGTGTTATTGCAGGAGGTGTGGTCTGATCTGATGTCAGTAGGATAGAATAATCCAAGCATTTATTACTTTTGGAAACTGCCATAATGGAAACCTGAAGGTGTTGCCGGACTTTCCGAACCATTTCATCCAAAGTTTTTTCTGTTATGCTTTTGAATTAAAATACATGATCTGAATATTGTAAGACAAAAGGTAATCAAAAGGTACATCTGGATTTAATCTGAAAATGATTTCTAACATCAGAAGCAAATGTTTGAGGATACGGCTTCCACTGGGAACAAGCACCTGAATTCTCTGCGGTCTGAATGCACCGCAGTTACAGACACTGAAGAATTGGGAAAAGGCCAAAGTCAATTATAAGGAGCTTAAACTGTCCTTCTGACAGGCCAAGAAAAACTGCTCGTGTCAGCTGCAGAGCTTTCTTACCTTGCAAAAAAACGTGTCGACTAAGCAACGAAAATAAAAATACTAGCAGGAATTGGGAAACGTTAATTAAGAACTTAATTCATATAAGAGGAAGCCTACCCACATTCCGTGACAAGAAATTGCACATTACTCAACAATAATCACACACATGCGTGTAAAAACGAATGCCACGCTGAAATCCATACTTACCACCCCTCCTACAAATCTATCTCTGTTTCTTCTCATTATGTCTATGAAACAAAATAAAAGTGTAAGACAGTTTTATACAAAGAATAAACCTTCCAGATTTTTCATATTCAGAATTTGTTCTGAATATGAAATTCTCAAAGAAAACCCACCTAAAAATTCACTGTGTGAGTTTCTACAGTGGAGAAACATGGGCAGATGTGTCTGTTCTGACAGGTCAAATTGTTTTTCAAAATACCTGTAAAATAAAAATCACATTTAAACAGAAACTCAGTGTAAGAACAAATAAAGACAGTAGAAGAGATCTTTTTCCAGCTTTTGTCCTCCAGCACTAAAGACAGAATTAATGGATTTGTCATCCAAAGCTCTTATGCGTGCAAGGCTTTAAAAGGAACTCTCTTCCATGGTACATTCACCTAGTAGTGATCTAGGCTGGAAGACAGGTAAGAAGGGGCCAAGAGCATCAATACAGAAGAGCACACACATACACCTGATACAACAGAGTGTTGGAGTTATTTTTATTTATTTATTTTTAATGAAAGAGAAACTGACTGCTCTTTCCACAAGGTTTTGAAATGTCAGGAATAGGTAAGTGTGGATTACATGGTGCCTGCTATTTTGAAAAGCCATTGTGAATGAAATGAGGGCGAGTGAGAGCACAACGGAGACTTCTATAGCCTCAAATGGCCAAAGCTGCATCAGAGCTGGCTGGTGGGTAACCTCACAATCCGGGTTTTGTTTGCCCTTCCATGAAGGTCAGTCTTACCTCTCCTGGGATGGAACGAATACCCACATTAGGCATCTTACTCCTGCCCCACTTGCCCTATTGTCTTCACTCTTTCAAAGTCTTCCATTGTGTTAGCACAACTAGATGGACAGATGAGGGCAGGGCAGTGGATGTGGTTTATCTCAGCTTCAGCAAAGCTTTTGATACTGTCTCCAATGGTGTCCTCACATACAAACTGAAGAAGTGCAGATTGGATGATTGTGTGGTGAGGTGGATTTGGAACTGGTTGAAGGACTGAGCCCAGAGTGTTGTGGTCAGTGGAGCAGACTCCAGCTGGAGGCCTGTGATTAGTGGCGTCCCCCAGGGGTCGGTACTGAGTCCAATGCTGTTTAATATTTTCATCAATGACCTGGATGAGGGGATGGAGTGTACCCTCAGCCAGTTTGCTGATGATACAAAACTGGGAGGAGTGGCTGACGTGCTGGAAGGCAGTGCCACCATCCAACGTGACCTA
>VWZK01017681.1:604177-693107 GCA_013396935.1 Baryphthengus martii | reverse complement strand
CTCCTTCTCTGGAGACATTCAAAACTCACCTGGATGCATTCCTGTGTGACCTACTCTAGGTTCCTGCTCTGGCAGGGGGGTTGGACTCGATGATCTTCCGAGGTCCCTTCCAGCCCCTAACATTCTGTGCTCCCTTCTCTCCTCTGTGTGCCTGCATCCCTTCCTTTGCACTCATTTTATCCCTACCTTCTAGTTCTAGTACTCCCTTGGGAGCAGCAACAGCAAAGCAGCCATCCTATGAAGAGAGAAAAACAGGGGCAGAGGGAAGGTAACTAGGTAGCCAGTTTCCCCAGTGCAATTTCCACAGGAAAGTAATTAGCACCGAACTGATCTGTCACTTGTCACGTGCAGCTACTTCTGACCCCAGAGCATTCTAATTTCCCATTTCCGTCTGCCACGCTACATCAGGCCTGCGAATTACCAGTGCTCACAGTAGAGGAACTTAGGCATGGCAGAGGGCCAACACGGCACACGTGACTCAGTATCCACACGAATTTGAAAGATGACATTATTTGGTCAAGGCAGGAGAACACCACTGCCTGTCCCAACAGGTTGGGACTGTCGCACATGCTGGATTTCCTCCAGTGTTGCTGTTACAAGCAGTCCAGGGCACTGGGGCTTTCCCATCACCAGACATCTGACACGTTTCAAAGGCAAACTCAAGTGTCCATATACCCCTGGGTATGACTCACACAGCTGTAAGGAGAAAGAGGCACAAACCATTTTCCCAACACAGTAATAAGGATAATAAACACGATCAAAAGAAAGCAACAGGTCACTTTGTTTTGTGTACTTGCCACTGTTTTCTGTATATTAAAGGCTGGTATTTCTGTGATTAAAGTTACTTTCCCTGTTTATCATGGCAGGTCTCTGATAAAATAAGTGGAACAGAAATCTGCTGAAATGTTAAAAACTGACATGAAAATTCAGGAGAATCAATTACACCTACTTTGAATCTTCTTTGTAGTCTAGATACTGTGCTTATTTTAGCTTGTTTAACTAAATATAAATTTAATTGCAACTCATGATTGCTCTTGTGGGTAAGTAGCTACAGTTGTTTGCTGTCTGTTTGGGCTTTTTTAAGCAGAAGACTTGTTTCATACGGAAATAAGGTTTTAGAGACTGAGCTGAAAAAAAGTCCCCTGAGTAACCTATTGCCAATTTCAATCCAATTTTGAGAAGTGCAGTGGTCTTGAAAGTACAAAGTTTAGTGCCCCTACAAATGGAAAAGCAACTCAATCTTCCATTCCTAGCAACAATGAAGCCTAACACATGCCGCTACTTGCCCTGTTAAAGAGAATTGGGAGGTGGAGAGGGAATTTCTTGGGAGAAAAAGTTTTAAAAGGGGAGCAGAATAAAGATAAACCCTAGAAAAGCATGAAGAAACCAGACAAACAGTGATCATAATGGTAACAAAAGTCAGTAGGAAACTAAACCTTACTAGTCCAAGTGCTGAAGGAACCACCTTGTCTTTGGGTGAGCAGAGTGACATTCAATCTGTGCTGGTTCTACGTTGCTTCTCAATAAAAAAGTCTGAAAGTATTTCTGCATGGTTGTTTGCAGCTTTAGTTTTGACCATAAAATTCAAATACTCTGGTATTTTCAGGTTTGGGATCAAGACACTAAAGGAGCTGAAGCCAATTGGCCTTGCTGCAGTAGATCCCTAGACAAACAACTCCACATTCACGTATAAACAGCAGCACATGTGATTTTGATCATTCCCTCCTGTAAAAACAGTCTACTAAAGTACCTTAATCTACCTACCATTCAAATCACCATTTTCTGTCGGGAAAGTTACAGAAATGGAAAAAAATTCTGACACAAATGTTCTTAGGGCTGCCTTCAACAAAGAAATTTTGTCTTTCTTTATTAGCTTTTCAACTCAAGAAAAAGGATAAAAAAAAAAAAACGTTCATCTTTTAGAGGTGAAAATTTTCCAGAAGAAAACACAGCATAATGAACTAGAAAATAATGATTAAACATTAAACAAAACAGGTCACACTCAGATACTACTCTCTGGGAAACTACCATACGTCTCTCCTACAGGTTACTCTGCAGCTGCTTCCTTGCAGAGTCCCAGTGACTGCTGCGACACCTCAACTACGGATCAGCTGAAAACCAGTCACCTGCCTCTCTGCATTTTGCACTTTGCCTTCCTTTGTGGTTCTTTTTAGTTCACTTATCAATTTATCAAGCATACAGTGAACATTAGTTCAAAGAACTCGCCATCCAGTCTGCTAAACGTCATGAAAGCCAGACTATATCCAACTCTGTAACATTCCATAGGCAGAAATTAAACCAACCCCACACCCTGACCGTGTTTCACAAACACATGAAGGATGAACAGCAGGGAAAGCTGTCCATTTACAAAATACAGACTTTACAAACACTGTGTTTGCAGGCATCTGTCCTTCAGGCTTTCAATATTTCTTCACTTCCTCATATTTCTCACTCTCTGTCTCTTTGATCAATCACCTCCCTCCAACTGCATTTCCAGGCAGGGCTCCCAAGGAGCACTGAGAAACTAAATTTATGTACTTCATACAATTCACTATTCTGTCACGATCAACCTTAATTAGGAAGGACTCACCTACCACTGCTAAAAGGATTTCTGTTCCACCCTGTCACCTCTTCCCTTACAACCCAATTTCAGGGCAATTGATTAGAAGTTTTTCACTACAGGTCTTCTGCTGCAGTACATCAGATATGAAAAATCAGATAAATTTTTCTTCTCCCAGTAATATCAAGGCTGTAAGGATCTTAAAATAGGATACTCCACTAGTGCTTTAGCTTGCCACAGAAAGAAACAGATTATGTTCCAAGGTGTACTTTGCTGAACTGTACACTGAACTATACCATGAAAAAAAGTTCTGTCCACTTTGCTGAATATTTCACTGCATGACTGCAGCATTATGAAGAAATTAACTCTGCCTACTGCTAATGTGGCAGTCAGAAAGACAACTAACCACTGCCCCCCAGTGACTAATTTACTCAGAACAATAATATGCAAGCACAATTCACTAATCACGTACCTTAAATTTAAATTTATCACATCTTTCAGCCAGTTCCCTCTGTAGACAGAAGCTCTCAATACAAGAATGCAAGCTGTACTCGCTTCTCCTCATTCAGTATCTATGCTGCAGATAGTGACATTACCTCAAAACACAGATCTCTCCAGTTCCTGAGATTACCTTTATCACCAGCTCTCAGTTATCTGCTCTCAGCTAACACCTCCTTTACTAAAAGTTTATTTTTTTTCCACTGCTGATTTACTAGTTTTGATAGTTCTGTTCCCTTTCCCCATGCCTTTCAATCAATAACCCAATCCTTTCACTCACTACTCTTATGATATTCTCCCCATGAGTCTCAAAGAATTCTTGAGTACGAGCAAGCACAAACATCTGCTACACCCAGACAGCCACAAATTCTGATCAATTTTAAGGACAAAGACATGCTAAGTTAATGCCAGGCAGGGAGCAAAATTTAGTCCATAGCACTACTTGAATGTAGGCGTCTCTCTTTAAAGCTCCATTTTTGCAAAAAAAAAAAAAAGCAAACAAAAAAACAAAACACCCCAGAGCCAACCCTGCAAGTGGCAAGTCTATACCTGACAAAATGTTACATGGTAGAACACAAGACTGAAAACCCTCCTGTAAACTGCTAAAAGTCTACTTATAGTCATGAGAAGTTTCTTACTTGAGTTGGATGTCCTTTGGGCAAAATTCTAATCTATCAAAATCTACAAATAGAAAGAACAAAAAACCCACTTAGTCTTTTAGGATTTTTTAATACACGTCTAGGAAAAAACAACTTGAAGTACTAAGATAATACTTACCTAAGCCACATTCTCCAACTGCTATAACCTTTGCCTTATTTCTTTCAATCAGATTTTTTAATTCAGATAAATACTGTTCAGGGCTACCCTGCTCAAATTCTCCACAGCGGGTAGGATGACAGCCAACCGTACTGTAAAACATGTCTAAAGCAAGATAGCATTAGAAGGTTTCAAGAATAAAAGAACAAAAAAAAAGAAAATTTACATAATGTATAGACAGTATCTATAGCTGGATTTTTTTTATTGCTCACAATTTTAATAGAATAGTCCCTTTGAACATCTTTATCTCGGTGATGATTTTATTATATTGATATTTTCTGCTTTAATAGTGTTAGACAGTATTTCCAGTGGGGGTGCGTGCGCATTTCTTTTGAGTACACATTATTTAGTATACTTCAAAACTGCAACACAAAAGCTGAATTATTGAGGGTCGCTCCACCAGAATGAATCACACAATTGCTGAGGTTGGAAGAGACCTTTTAAGATCACCTAGAAATACACCTTGTTCAAAACGCATCTGGTTATCCTCAACTGTAAGATCTGCAGACAGGGCGCGATTTCCACTGTGTGCCTCTCTGTCAGCTGTTACGCAATTTCCTAAGCAACATCTGGCCTGACTTACCTACATACCTAATCTAGACCACCTAATGAACATTTCAGCTAAGTGCCTTCATGAAGAATGTAAAACCTTGGGGGTGGGAGGGAAAGACTATGTAAGACTCCAAGCAACTTGACCTCATATATTTAAGGTAGTTCTGCTTTGATGGAAGTGAGAAGGTGGACTGGGTTCAACCAAATGACTTCCTCACATTCATTCCAACCTGAGTTATTCTATGGTACTGTTTGTAAATAGTACTTAACATATGTTTTAGTTCAAATACATATTTAAGTAATTAGTGGAATGGTATCTGCCTTTACTCAGAAAGAAAGGGAAAGCCAGGAGAACCATAAAGAGTAAGATACCTCTCTTGTTCAAGCTGGTCATGACAGATTGATAAGTAATAAACAAACAAAACCCCACTGACAAACATAGATGCTACACCGTATAAGCATTCTATCTTACTTCTAGAAAAGAGCCTTGTAACAAAACTTTTATTCCAGAAATTTCTAGATAAAAACAGAAATTACAGGAAAGACTGATTACTTCCAACATCCAGTGATCTAAAGAGCAACATACAGAAACTCATACACAATACATTCATCTCATCCTGAAACCTAACGTCTCATTTTAATCTGTGATTCTGTAAGCACCTCCAGGGGTAGGCCCTTTTGAACTCTTAATTCTGAGAGCAGAGGAGGTTATATTTTTGACTGATCTGAAAATTTAAAGTGAAAATACCATTTGTCTGAGCCAGCTGCAATGCATCTTTGCTATCTTGGAGACTTCCACCTGTAATCAGAAACTTGGAAGAAGAAAAGTACTGTCAGCAAGTATGTCTTTTGGACACAAACCAGAATGTTTAAGAAAGCACTGAGAAGCAACAATCTAGACACAGAACATCAGAAGACAATTACTAATGTATATGTGACAAAATTTCATAAATCGGTAATAAACCTCAACGCTCCTCAGGAGCTAGTAAATACTTCAGGTATCAAACCCTAATTTTTTCTTTATTAAGTATATTCTATGCTAAACATTTAAACTATTAAATGAGTAAAATACTTCTATTTGCAGCAATATTAACCTCATTAGACAATGACTCAAGAAATTTTATTTGCATTCAAGAAATGACATTTAGAAACACTCTCCTCATCTTACTTACATCTTGTTTTGCATCTAAGTCAATAAACCGACAAAGGAGTCTGCGTCAGAGCTGCGATTACAAATGTAAAAATTTCTGGCTCCTATCTTTTCTTTTTACCTTAAAAATCAAAGGTTATGCCACCACAATTGTTGCTTACAATGTTTTTAGAACCTCTGTTTCCAGGATCTTGCACCCTAGGTCCTAATAAATCACAACTACACTGACTCTGCACAGCTCTTCCCCCTGTACATGCCATACACCAGACTCAGCCAGCACCAAGTCAGAGATTTCTGCAGTACGCTCCATGAGCGACAGATACATCCCAACAGCATCACCAGAAAGATAAATCAAGGTGAAACTGACTCAATGTACATAGAGCACGGAGCAAAACATCACAAAAAATACCACACATCAGCAGCTATCTGGAAAAATAGAAGTACTCTCAAAGAAACAGATTAAGCTTCTAGGCAAGTAGAAATCTGGGGTGGAACAGACTTGTGACACAGTGCAGGCCAGCAGCATGACTGAAAACACAGCTAAGGACTTGGAACTCCTGAATTCCATTTCTGAATCCACCGTGCATCTTGAAAAAGTCACGCAGCCAATCTATTGTTGATGATAAAACAGGAAAATTGCCACTGACTTTTGGAGAGCGGTATAAAGATTCAATAGTACTTACACAGCACGTGGCTATGATTCTGCATTTGCTGCAGCATGGTAACATCCCCATCACTACAATTGATTTTTTTTTTTGTCTCTTAGTTGATTTCCCACTCTTTTCAAATGAGAGCCTTTCAGCAAGTTTCTCTCTGTTCTTCTTCTAGAGGTTTATTTATTTATTTCTAATCCACCAGTTTTAGTGCAGTAGAACGGTTCATGTCAGCATGTATCGTGTTCTATTCTAATTCACTGTTTTGTCTTGACAATTTATTCTGTTTAGAGAGAGAGGCAGTATGGACTATTATAAGAAAAAAAAGGAGTGTGGGCCACTGCTGAAAACACCCATTTCAAGCTAAGAGCTACAAACCTGCTCACAATGATGCAGCTCAAATACAGGTAGCTCAGTATTTATCAGCAGATATTCAGATGTCTCAACTGTTAGAATTTATGGGCACTCCCAGCTCTTCTGCAACTACCAATTTCCTTTACATGTAGAAACACCTGAAGGATCACTATCAGAAGAGTTTTCATCTATAGTGGTAACTACTGACCGAGTCAACTGGGACAGAAGATGACAGGAGTGGCTGCCTATAATACAATTAACATGGAAAACTCCGTACTAGTTGATTGTAGTTTCTGCTGAAACTGTGGAAAAGAAATTCTACACACATATCACATATGATACCACTAAAATTAAATAATCAACATCTAATAATCCATGCAAATGGAAGACAGTGCTCTGCACAGAACCCTTTTGCTGGACGCTACTGAAGAAAGTTACCACATTTTTCACCGCAAGTTCCAGAACCATTTAATACTGAGCACTAAAAAGCAAAGTATTAGGAAGCAGTTTAAAATATTAAAGAAATTTTATTAGGAGAAATTACCTTTTTAACGCCAACTTTGACTGCTCTCTCTACCACATCCAAAAAGTCATCTGTGAAAGTTCGTAAAAAGTCATAAATTGAACTTAAGGTTTTAAAATGTAATTTAAAAATTTTAAATGTAATTTAAATGTAATTTTAAAATACTTTTCAGCTAAGAATCATTTTCGTGCAGTTACCATACCTATCATGAACAATCTTTAAACCACACTTGATTAATCTTTAGAAGACAATAACATCATGCAGTAATTTAAGAACCAATATAAATGCAAAAAGTCAACTGAAGTTTTTTACATACATTAGTAGACTGTTTTTACATCTATATCTAAAGGCCGTGAGAGCAAAAAAGC
The DNA here is from genome assembly GCA_013396935.1 of Baryphthengus martii. Lineage (NCBI taxonomy): Eukaryota > Metazoa > Chordata > Aves > Coraciiformes > Momotidae > Baryphthengus > Baryphthengus martii. Next base: position 685,633 of record VWZK01017681.1, on the reverse strand, counting down.
ATCAGCTCCAATTAGTAACTACGATTCGGCAATGCAATATTTTAATAGTTTATTGTTCATGATTCTCAGTTTCTTCCATGCAACCCTAACATAAATACATAAGCGATTTTCTGTTTTGCTCTAGAAGCAGTTACCTGTATGAAAACTTAGTAGCAATTCTGTAGAAAAGAATTTATTTTGCTTAGAACATCTAACTTATTTTGCCACACTTTCTTCTTCAAGCAACAGTAAATAGTAAGCATCTAGTTGCTGAGGAGAGAAAAAATAATTCTAACCTTACTTTCTGACAAGTAAGAGGCTTCCATTCTAACAAGAGGGATTCTGTCTTTCAGCAGATGCAAAGAAACATTTACCTTGATGTTTTTGTGTCCCCCTGTAGATTCCTCTGAACATAGGATCTGTCAGGTTAATACCAATATCTATGAAAAAATAACAAATAGAGAAATTCAATGTTATAGTCGCTCTACATTTCATTCTGAGCATTAGCCAATTAGGAATGACAATGAAAAGTGTATTTTAGTAGTCCTCGACTACCACACTGACAGGCTATATGAATCCGAGCGTAAGTTCACCTGCGTAACTTGAGAGCTTATTCCGTACTGGAACTGACAGAAAAATAAAATCTTGGCCTTCTATGCAACTCCAGACTTACTCTGTGATTGTGTAAGACCCACATTCACAATCACCAAAGGTAATACATACATACTGTCTTTTTGTAACTAATTCTGCTTTTCACATGACAATACAAATTCCTCTCTGCCAACAAGCAGCGAGAGGGAAGGAAAGGCAGCATCCCCCGCGCCGCGGTGACACGGGCGGGAGCAGCAGCAGCATCGAGCTGACTCACAGCAGCTGCCCGTTTCTCCCCGCAGTGCCCGCGGCCACCCAGTCAGGCCGACAGCGCCAACAGGCGCCCCTGCAATGCAGGCGCCCCAGCCTCCTTTCCTTGGCGCCGAGGCTCTCCCCGAGCTGCCCCCGGCAGGCAAGGGCCCAGGCACCGGCTCGGGGAGGGAGCAGCCGCCTGCAGCTGCCACAGACATGGCCCCAGCGGGCTTTCCAGCCGCAAGGGAAACTCCTCCAAGCTAACGTCAGGCAGCCCAGTCACAGATAAAAAACTTCCATCTCGACCAACCCTCTCAAGTTATTTACAAACTTCCTACCGAATATTAACGTCTTCACCCGAGCCAACTCCATACAACTAGAGACAGCCGCGACTAACGCACGGGCGCCGAAAAGGGGATGAGGGGCGGCCAGAGACCCCCCAGTTTCGGGGTGACTTTGCGGAGCCACGAGGAAGCCCCTCGGAGCCCTGCGTGAANCTCATGGCTGAGGCTCCTGCTGAGGCGGTGGCTCCGGCAGCGGCGCAGCGCGCCTGCGCGCGGGCACGGCCTCCACCTTCCCGTCATCCCCCGCGGCGAAGGTGACGGGTAGGGCGGCTCGCCATGGCGGCCTACCTGACGCATCAGCAGAAGGTGCTGCGGCTCTATAAGAAATCCCTGCGGCACCTGGAGTCCTGGTGCATCTACCGGTGAGAGGCGAAGGGAGGTGGGCTAAGGCAATGGGAGGCCGAGGCCTGTCCTTCCTGGGAGCTGGGCCTCTCAGCTCTGCACTGACTGGGGGGTGGCAGTTTGTTTTCTCTGCTGAGACGGGGTTTGGCCTTCACCGGGCCTTTATCCTGCTTCCCGCCCTTCTCCCAGGCGTAGTTGAAGGGGTGAGGAAAAAGCCTCCAGGGTCTTTCGCCTGTGCTTGCCACAGAAAAGCGCGATGTGGGAGCAGGAGCTCCGCGGAGACCTCTAGCCGAGGCCTGTCTTTGAGCAGGGGCGGCTGGTGACGTTGCCGAGCTTTGGGTTTGTTTGGGATTAGCGTTTGCCTCCAGTTTACGTTCTGTGATTAACCTCTGTCTGCAGAGACAAGTACCGCTACTTTGCGGTACTCCTGAGAGAACGATTTGATAAGAACAAGGATGTGAAGGACATGGTGAAAGCTACAGAGCTGCTGAAGGCGGGTGAGGAGGAGTTCTGGGCTAACCAGCATCCTCAGCCATACATCTTCCCGGACTCCCCTGGGGGCACTTCCTATGAGAGATACGAGTGCTACAAGGTAAGGTGGCCTGTCAGAGGGTGTATGATTGCGCTTACCTGGCTGTTCTTTTAGTGAATCTAAAGTGAGTGCTCTAAGAGGACCTTCATTGGGCTGCAGCTTGACTCAGCAGCATCATTTCTCTAATAGTAGCTGCTGAACATCTTGCTGCTTGCGTGGGAGAAGCTGTCCTGTTTGTCTCATCCTTGAAAATGGAGTCTGTTGGTGAGTCTGAACTGAAGCTTCTCTCTGCTAGGGTAGTCATCTGCTCTTTTCCCAAGTGGAAGCTGCGGTGTAATGGGTGAGGCAGGCGCAGTGAAACGATGGGAGCTGAGCTGTGAAAGTAAGCAAGACGGAGGAAGCTGTGTTGCCTGTTGTGGTGCCATCTGTTCATGGCCTTGATTTCACTCTGGTCGATTTGTCTGTTGGGGGACTTCTTTCAGTTTCATCGTTCTTCCAGTATTTTGAGTAATAGTACAAATTATCAATTCTTTCCTGTGCTGCAGTGCCAAATACGTATCAGTGCATCACTGTGTGATAGGTGACGTGCCTAAAATTAGAAGTTGTATTTTTAGAATCTGAAGCACTTTTGGAAGCTTTTTCTTTTCTTCCTAGATTGTTCTCTTTGGGAGTAAAAAAAGGGGGTTCATAGAACAAGACAGAGTTTTTGCTTTCTTGGCATCAGCTATTTTATTGCATTACAAGAAGTTAATACCAACCTGGAGTGTGCACGCACCCATTTTCTCCTGAATTTGAAGAAAGCACTGGCACAAGACTAGGTCTGGTCAGATCTTTTTGCCTAAGAAGCCACGTGGAAGGAAGGATCTGACATAGATTTATGAGGCAGAAAGAAGAACATGAGTGAAAAGGGAGGAGGAGAGTTTAAGCTTACGCCAAGGTTGTGGGCCTGAGCTTGTGGCAGGAGTACAGAGAATAGTGAGAGAGAATCCACAGAAAAAAGGCCTGTGATAAATGGTCATTACTCTCCAGATGGAAATACTAGACTAGTTTATGTTCTCTTTTCTTTGCCCTGTCCTTTAGCAAAGTGGCTGCCATAAGGATTTGGCCTGTTGATCTGTCAGTGCCTGTCTGTTGTGGATACCGATACAAAATGTAATTTTTGGATCTCGGGCAGTTTGATGCTTTTAGTTGTTGATTGGTGTGTGGTTTGGTTTTTTTAAATTCTTTTTTATATTGGCAGCTCTGCTGTTTCTGTTCAGTCAGAGGTTTGCTCAGGGATGAGAATCACGACAGGAAACAGGAAGTATGAATGTCGCTGGGTGAATGATGGTATTGGAGCAACTTCCTCATTTTCTTTTTTCAAGAATTGGGGGTTTTGGTGGTGCTTTGTTTTTATTTTTTATCAGCGTTCCTGTCTTTAAAATGTTAGAGTGATACACTGCTGCAGAATTTTAAATTTTGCTTTTTTTCTTGGCTGGACATCTTTGCAGTCAGACCATTATAAAGATCTTAAAGGCCAGTGATTTTTTTTTATTTTTTTTTTAAGTAGTTGTAGATAAGCAGAAATGAGCTGTAAGATTCTGTCTCTGTCAAACAAAACAAACGAGTACTTGGAGAAAAGGACCTCTCTCACCTCCTGCCTTTGGGAGAAGGAAGGGAAGGAATGAGATTTTTCTCTTCTACCAGATGGAATCATTTTGAGAACTTCTGAGTAAACTGAGATGACCTGGGACTTGTCTTTGGGTTGCTGTGATTAAAACAAGTCGCTCTGATGTCTTTCTATGACTTAGGATAATGTGTGAAACAAAGATTAAAAGTACTGACCTCTGCCATATGGTGACTTGAGACTAACAATAGTCAGGTGGCTCCTAAATGGTGGGTTTATGTAGTACTTTATTTCCTGGGTTATTTATCCAACTTAATACTGGCTTCAGCAGTTGTATTTAGTTCTTTTGCATGTGCGTACTATATGTGATTTTATATATAAAAATAATATATATATAAAATTTATGTTTTTCTCTTACAGATTCCTGAGTGGTGCCTGGATTACTGGCATCCTTCTGAGAAGGCAATGTATCCTGACTACTTTGCCAAACGAGAACAATGGAAGAAGCTGCAGCGGGAAAGCTGGGACAAAGAGGTCAGTGCTTGCTCAACGTAAAGTGAAGCCTCTTTAGCATGCAAGTGTTTTGTGTGACACTTAGACACGTTCTTCAAAAAATTACCAAATGCCTACTGCGGTCTCATTTAGACTCTGCTTTGTTAGAACCCTCCTCAGTGTGAAACTGACTGGGCCTAGAATGCCTGCACAGCCACCTTGGCCTAACAGCTTCTCAAGGACTGTGAAGGGAATTTGAAGTTGAGGCTGAACATGTAACGTGTTTCAGTTAGTGCCAGGCTGTTGTAGCAGTTTTGCTAAAAGAAGTTCCAAAGTGGAGTGAGAAGAGATTAATAACCAGAGAATTCCTCTTCTGCTGCTGTGAAACTCTGACGCTTTCTGTTTGTACCTTTCCAAGTGACTTACCAAAGGGTTAACCAGTTGGGAAGCGGGACTAGTTTCTGGCCATCCTAAACTATGATTCAGTTGGAAGAAGTTGACATCTTAGAATAGTCCTTTAATCCAACTGTAGGGAAATAATCAGATTGTCTGTAGTGTGGCACTCTAACAGAATTAAGAGGGGGAGGCTGCTTCAAGAAATGTGTATAGAAAACATCTAACGGACTGTTGGTGGCAGAAACAGAGGTCTCCTTGTGGACTGCAGTGGGAGTTGTTCAGAACTTGTAATTATCTGGCAGCTTTCAAAGCAGCAAGAGAATTCCATCTGTTTAATGTAGCAACAGTAGACATAAATTATTTGGGAATAATGACCTTTTATTTTGTAAATCACTCTTTGCTCCTAAAAATTCCTTCTTAATCAGGTAATAAGAGCCAGTGATGATTACTGAATTTAAGGGAATACTGGGAAACATGAAACTTGTCTGTCAACCGAAGGCGTTACTGCTGGTTCTTCCCTCCTGAAATGGGGCCAGTTTTGGTTACTGCCCCGGCATTGACACCACGTTATGGTAATGGCCATTTGTGTACTAAAGCAGTTTTGTGTCTTGTCTTCTAGCTTAAGCAGTTAGAAGAAGAAACTCCAGCTGATGGTCCAACAACTGAAGCTTTGCCTCCAGCTCGTAAGGAAGGGCACCTGCCGCCGCTCTGGTGGCAGTACGTTACAAGACCTCGTGAGATCCCCATGTGAAGGTGTTATTTCACCAGAGAATCGAAGCGGTCTGTCTTCTGGAGGGCGTCGATGTGTCAGTGACCACATGCTATTCTAAGAAGTACAAAAATAAGTACTAAAAAAATACTGTTAATAAAACTACTACAAATTGAAGTAATACAAAATAAAGCCAAATAAAGTAAAGAGAAGGCATTTTTTTCTGAGATACTGTTCTGTAGCATGCACACACTTCAATTCCAGTTTGTGCAGTGCAGAATAGATGACTTAACATCCACACTAGGTACTGAAAATGTCAGAGAACTCTGACCAGCCTGGGAAGGAATCTTAGTTGGGATTCTGACATCAGAGCAAGCTCTATTGCAGCTTTCACAGGAGGAGTTAGAAAACTCGACTATGACACTGAAAATACGGCTAAAACTCATGTTTCCAGAGAAGGAATGTGACTTTAAAGGGGTGTGAGCATCAGATTTACTGGGGGAGTGGATCAAAGGATAAGTGACTAAAGTGGGAATAACTGTGGCAAGAACCTGTCTCGTGCTGTGGAGAAGGTGGGAGGGAGGGGGCCCTGGATGGAGTGGATGAAAATTAATAAACAATTCCTATGAGCCCTGTAACTTGCAGTCTGGTACTAAATACAGGCAAGGTATTAAACCTGCAGTTTCAAGATGCTGACAGCAACAAACCTGAGCTTTGGTAGCTCTTGGAATAAGGGTGTTTCTAACCTTGCTCAGGGATAAAGATTTCTTGCCTTCCCACCTCATTAGGATCTCTGCTGTGTTTTTTTTCTCTTGAGTATCACATCGCACAAGACCTTCCTTACACCATCCTGCTTTTGTGCATGGGTAACATTGCTGTAGAGCACCAGCAGAGAGCCCATCCCCATAGAGATGTAATCCTACATAACTGCTAAGGTGTTTCAGTTCAAACAAGGGGCCTGCTGAGGATCATGGCTCTTGGTGCTCATTTATGGGCCACAGACCATTCTGGCGGGCAGTGCAGTGAGTACAGCAAAATAGGTATAAAAAGCTGATTGCTTCTGGCCGTATTCCCAAAGCACTGATAGAAGACAGGAAATTTTGTTAACACTTTACTAACCGCCCTGTCAGAGAATAGATGAGGTAGAGCCATCTAGTAAAAGCCTACAGGAAAACCTTCCTGGCTTTTCTGCTGTTGTCCCGTTTTTAGGGCTCAAAGAGGTTTCTGTTGCCTAATCTGAATCATTCTATGGAAGTTATTTGATTGTACCATTTTTAACCTCAAGGCCTAAATTTTCTGTGAACTCCCATCTTAAGACTTGAAGATAATGAGATGGCAAAGGCACTACAGGTGTTTCAAGCACTACAGCTGTGTAGCTTGGGTATAAGAAAAGGTTTTAATCTCGCTGGTTTTTAGAAATTTTACATGGTCCTCCAGTAAGTGTACGTGCTAAAATATGCCTGAATTTTGAAAAAAAAACACTAAAACAGAAAAAATCCAAACCTGCAGAAAAATGGCTCCACATGTTCCACTGCTGAAATTTTCATTCTTAAGAAGACGCACGATCAGTTCTCCATGCTCCGTCAGTCCGAAGGCAGAAGCAGGTTGAGATGTGCCCTTTGCCCACGGCTGTTCAGCACACCCCTCACCTCTGCCCAGGTCTCCTGGTCTGCACGGAGCTGTCTCCTCTGCTCAGCTGCTGGTGCTGTGCTCTGCTGCTGCTGTTCAATGCTGAAGGTGCTTGTTCATAGAGTTTCAACCCACAGCCCTTTTTCTAGCTTGGTGCAGGTTTTTAATTAGAGGGGCTGCACTGCCGGCACTGCCTCCCCTAAATCGAAAGTGCTGACTTGCTTTGGCAGCTACTTGCATTAGCCTCAATATGAAAGTCCATAACCAGCTGTGGGCAAAATTCACCGGGAAATGCAGCGTTACAGGGCAGAGGCACCTGTCCTGCCCCTGAGCCCGCTGTGCTGCCCCGCCCAGCCTGGCACAAGCCTCCAGCCCAGCACAAGCAGCTCTTGGTTCCAAGCTGGAGCTGTACCAGGAGGTGCTGGCAGCACGCCATTGTGTGGCGGGGCGGGGCATCAGTGGGTACAAGTGGGTACCAAGTGGATCTTCACTGCTACTCAGACAAATACAGGCTTAGTAAAACTGTCTTCTCTTCCTGCACCTCACCTTCCCCCCTGGTGCCGCGCTTGCTGAATTCCAGCTGGAAGCATATGCGGGCAGTGTTGATAGCGGCAATTTTCCTCTGGCCAAAGGAACCGTGGTGCTGCACTGAAGCAGATGCACAAACATGTTGAGTTACCTGCATCCTGGCCTGATAACGAACAGCGAGGGACAGAGAAATGTCATCAGTTATTATTCAATGGGATTTTCCATCGCTAGCACTGCACCTTCGTTCTGCTACAACCCTGCCAGTGCACATCAGTAAAACATAGCTAGATGCCATTTTATTTACTTATTTTCTATTTCTCTCTTCTTCTGTTAGATGCAGTTGGAACCTGCGTGACCTTGATAATTCTGATGAAGGACACTATTGATATCCAAAGCTCTGGAAGCAGAAAGTCTGTAAGAACCGAAATACAGAAGTTTTCCATCAGTTCTTTATTTATAATGTAGGCTTAAGCAATCATTACAATGTAGAAGGGAGACACACTTACAGCAATTATTTATACCAGTTTAGAACAAAAAACTGCACAGGGAGAGGTCAACTCTCAGTACAAACTAGCAACTAAACCACAATAATTTACCATTAGAAACATTTTATTTTTTAGCTGTGACACTGCTTTTACAATATGCAAAAACACAAACAATAGAACTATCCAAAGTGTTTTGTCACATTCTTTCTACATTGAATTTGGCAACATTTTATATTAAATTTTACTGATTATACTAACGTTTAAGAACTAAACAAGTGAAAAGCTGTACTCGGGTACAGTTACATCCATTTATTTCAAAGGTTTAAATAACACTTTTAACTATTGAGATTATCTCCTAGCAGTTTTTGTTTATGCAAAAACCATCTCAAAGCCTCATTTGCACAATGCATCAGCTACTGTATCAAGATTGGTGGGCTACACCACAGGCACTACTGTTTATTATATTCTGTAATAAGGAGCTTGTTTTTCAAAGAAAGGAAGGTTTAATATTTTCTAAGAATCATGCCTTTTTTTTTTTTTTATTTTTTTGCTTTTAAGCCATAACAAAAAAAAAAAGGTTAGCAACCACAGCAGTGTAAAATGTTATATAGAACACAGTGACTACACAGTTACTAGAAGTTTCACATCCAATGCAGTTATGTATTAAAGCATAAGAGGTTATGTAGGCAAGTCTAGAGCCAACAGAAATCTGCAGAGTGTGTGGTGGAAACTCGTCCCTTAGATGTATTATTTGGCGCGTTTTTAAACAAGCCCCCCAGGGATGCGCAAGTCTGGTGTCCATCCACGTGTGGCTCCGCTGTGGATGGGCAGATGGCATCCTTCTGGACTGTCTGATCAGAACATGTGTCATGTCCTGGGGTCTGCATATTTCTATCAGCTTTAGGAGACGGGTATTGCAGCAATAACTTACTTTTACTTTATGGAAAAAATCCAACTCTTAATAATTCTATCAATAGCGTTCCAAAAAACATGACTTAAAGTACAAAAAAAGAGACTACAGTGGTCAGACTCCCGGTATTATCAAAAAACCAGCATCCCTCCCCACCCCCCCGCCCTTCACCCCCTTCTTTTAGGTATTTATGAAAAGCCAATCAATTGCCCTTTAAAAGAAGTTAAGAAAAACAAGCCCCTGTATTGGAAAGAAACATTCGCAGTTTACTAGATCACAAGCTGGTTACACCTGTCAAATTGTTAAGTGTTTTCTCAAAATATTTGGGCTTTCCAAGGTGCCCAGCCTGCTGGGCACAGTCAGAAAAAGGCATTTTGATAATATCTAAGAACTCCCTGCTTGCATTTTAAAAATGTTTTCACATTTGTAACTGCCTCAAGCCTGTTGTCCTTGTTTGTATTCAGTGGAAGGATGAGTGGAACAAAAAGTGAAGGTGGAAGAACCAAGCCTACACAGTTAAGGCTGCATGCATGTGACTGAGAGTTGTCGCTGTGCAGTCAAAAAGAAAGGTGGAAAAAACCCAGTCTTTAAAACACCCTACAGAAACAAAACACTGCAATCCAATATGGCTTATTCTGATGCATTTACCATGAAGCTACTAGTAATTAATCCTACTAGGCTACTTTTGTGCAACAGCGTCTGCTATTTTGATGGCATCTCCCTCCCCTCACTACCGCCCCAAATACTCTACCAACTGCAGGTTTCTTCCTTGCATTATATATTGCTTTTATTGCCAATTTTTATTCCTGCTTTTCAAACTTTTTTTAATACTTAAATGAGGATCCATTCCTTACACCTTGACTTAAACTTTACAATAAGTCCCACTGTTTTGTTTTGTTTTTTAATCTCACTATTACAAGGCGCTCTACAAAAGCTTGCAAAAAAGCCAGATTTTCATTAAATCCCTTTGCTGAAGTTAACTATGCGACATTTTTTTTCTCCTATGATTTAAAACTTTACAAAGAGAGTTATAAAAAAGGTAAATGGGATTTGGCACCTTCAGAAAAAATTAAAAGTGTAACTTAGATCAAAAAAATGCAGAAACAAAATCATCGATATTTACAAATTAAAACACCAGTACAGATTATGTCTTACTACGCTCTTTCACCTTGTTTTGTCTTTTAGAGTACTTTCAGACTGTCACCGAGTATCTTAAAAAATTCATTGATTACAGATTGGAATGGATAGAGACAAATTAATTTCCTCTCAGTTCCTTCTCGGCAGCTAGTACTCTGGTAGCTTCTCGACTCCTAGGAAATACGAGGCGCCGAGCGATCATTCGTGGTCGTCTTCTTCAGCTTGACGCCGCGCCGAATGGCGTTCAGCATATCTTCGCCTTGCGGGACATCCCCAGGACTCAGCTCTGCGGGCTCGAGCTCCGGCTGGCCCGTGGGTGTGAGGGTGTTGACACCATCCCGGTCGCTCTCTTCCCCCTCACTCTCGGGAACCGCTTGCCTCTGCTCGTCGGCAGCACTCAGTTTCTGGCTCGATGGCGGAGGGTTGACAGATGCTTGTCCGCTCCATGCAGACGAGGGCATGCTGGTGACACTTTGCCCACCATCTCCTGCTGCTGGAGACTCGGGACTTTGCTCGGGACATTCTTCTGTCCCAGCAAGGATCCCGGGCAGCCCCCCTGGCATATCTGGGACCGTCGGCGTTTTGACAGGAATCACTGGCGTCTTGATCGGAATCGGACCTCCCCCTATGGTGCCGCGTCTGACCGAAGGCTTGGTAGAAGGGGTCCGTCTGATGGTGGCGACGCCAGGGGTGACTATGACCGGTCCCAGCGTGGTTGGCAGACCTGCGGTGGAAGCAGGACGCTTGGTTTGAAACATTCTGCGATAAGACTGGCTAATGTCGCTGTTTCTTGGGATGGTGGAAGATTTGTCAAACTCTTGTTGCTCTGCCTCCTGGTCACCACTCACAGAGAAATAATCATAATCTGAAACTGATGCCATAAGATAGAGTCAGGAACAAGTCGGAGAAGACAGCTGAGTCATGTCAGTAAATCTAACCAAAAAAGCCTGGAAGTCAACAGCAATTAAAAGAGGTTTCACCTCTAGGAAGAAAGAAGCCTGAGGTAGTGTGACCAAGATTCTGACAGTGTGGTTGAAGGCAGGCAGACTGACCTACAGCAGACTCACCCTAAAGCTGTAGGGTACTCACATCTCTTGTGAAAGAGAACGAGAACTGTCCACACCCGGTACCTTCTCTGAAAAGGACCAATTAAGTAACGAAGACTCAATGTTTGTTGCCAACATTAAGCTACTACACCCAGCATCCTACGAGCCATATGCTACTCCCTGTAGATACAAATACTTAAAACAATCAGTGACTAAAAAATGCACTTTAGACCAGGAAGTGAGTGGCTCAGGGCACTATGTACCCGTGACTACAGCAGCAAATTCGCTTATTTTGCAAACATAGTAAATCCCAGCTGTCAGCTCCGAAAACTCAGCCTCAGCTTTAATAACTGCACCAGGTTCCTTCCTTTCCACGTAACTGCTGAGCAAAGCTGAGCCCTCCGCAAGCCCTGGTGCCTCTTGTGATAGCACAGCACCGCCGACCTCAGCTGAGCAAACACGGCGGCTGCCAAACAACAAACACTAAACTCAGTCTCTCTCAACTTGCTGCTGGTTCTCAAACAGGGTACAACCCCCAACACCTTATTGCAGGTTCCCAGGTATGCCCAAGTCAAGGTCTCAGATTCTTTTTCCGTTTACAAAATACCTGCTTAGGTAGGAAATAAAAGGTCACAAAGGAAAACTAAGAGCAGACTTAGAGTACTGAATCTGAGCAAGAAAGCAAAGCTCTTGAGTGCATATTTGCTAAGACAACAGCTTAGGAAGGACACTGCTACCACAAGAAGCATAAGATGCAATACTAGAGTCATTCCACTCGACCCATGAAGTGTAGTTCCAGCACCTTCTTTAAAATGGTAGCATCCTTAAGCTAAAACTCATTCCAGGAATGCACAAGAAAATATGCTTGTTCAGTACACCATGCAGCAATCTGGGTTTCTATCTAGTCAATAAATCCTGGCTGCATTCCAAGCTGGAAAAAACTTCACTACAGCAAAGTGATAGCTGCTAGCATGTAGCTCCCTGGCATCACGTGGTTGAGTGTATGATGACTAGGATGGGAACACTTTGAAAAAGAACACCTCTTAGATGGGTACCTTGAGAAGGGATCGTGTCCTCTGAACAGCACGGAGTTGTTGTCTGGGTGCTGTAGCCACTGGAGCACTGCAAGGAATCCCGACTGCTCCTCTGGGTGTCCAGCTGCAGCCCTCTTGTCAGAGCGAGCGCCAACTCCTCACAGGCCTCCATCTCCTCACCCTGCTGGTTACACACAGGAAAGAGACTCGTTATGTCTAGAACCGTTAGTCAATCGACATTTAGCTCTTTCTCTTTCCAAGCAGAGCTGTCACCATCACAACGCAACAGGATTGTGTCCAACCATTTACTAGGGCTCAGAAACAGACACTTCTTTGGATGCCACTGCTCTATCAATGCCAATACCAGCGACGTTTGGGATATTCTCTCACGCTCACGCAATTTCCACTGACCACACCAACAACACACCAGTACCGGCTGTCCTTTCAAGACATGCCAACATAAAGCACATCAAAAAGCACTGTCAGGAGAGAGCACATCCACTTCCTTTACACCACATAGCATATTTGAAATCAGAGCTTCACCCGTGTGGCAGCTGACACCGTCATGCTCCGAGGTCTCTGGGCCTCCTCAGGGGGTGGGGCTGGCACGCTCTGAGCTCCTCCATTGACATCTGGCTCACGCTTTTCCTTGCGACGTTGCAATGTGTTCACCATTGGTTGATCGTATGGGCCTGGTTTGGCCCAGTCCTAAGGAAATGTGCTGGTTAGTCACACTGTTCACCAGTAACTATGCTTTAGTTACTCGTAAAACTAAGCAAAAGGATCATCTTAATGCAACAGATTATGTAATAAACTGGATATGCCTTCTTGAATAAGGCCAGACATAAATTAATTTTGAGGATATTAAAAATCTTCGCTTATAAAACCTATTTCCTCTTTTAAAGGGAACCTAAAATTCCTCTTCTACCTATGTGTTCTTATATGAAGGTATTTTTCACTTTAATACTACAGTTTTTCTCTAAATGAAATTCTATTTGCTAAAGCCTGTATTTTCAGAAATTCAAATGCAAAAATCACTGGTACACAGCAGAAAATACACATAAATATCCAGTCAACAATGTAAGTTCTAGATGTACACAAGGTCTAGTATCACATGCTGTTATGCATGTGTTCAGTTCCTGAAAAATAAGGCCTGAACAGGTTTTTGATACACTTTAGAGGTGCAAGTTACTGTGAGTAATCTCTCGGTTTACTTTACTAGTTTATAATAATCTGTACTGTAGAAAGACTAACCTCACTCTGAATTACTGGTGCCCAATTTGAAACAGAAATTCCTCAGGCCACGAGAACTATATTCACTCAGGGCTCTATTAAGCAAAGTCCTGAGGGTGTCCAGAAACCACACGTAGCACACACAGAGCAGGGCTGATCAGTGACCTGTGCTGGATGCAGGACCACCGCTAAGCAGCAGCAGCAGCTCCCCAAGTGCGAGCTGCTGCAGGGGCAAGCCCATTCCTAAGACAGTTTTTTCTCACCAATACAAGGAATGCTTTGAAAACGGAAACAGAAGAAACAACTTGTGTGTGAGAAGGGCCCCCCCTCCGCCAGCTGGCAGCAGCTGGCGGCTGGGCAGCCTCCGCACAACCTTCTGATAAATAGCAAATGATGGGCTAAGACCACACTATAGATTTTTACTGACATGTCTCAGTCCGAGGTACAAGTGCACGGACAGCAGCTCTCCTGACAGAAGCTCCTTGTGCAGACAGCTATTTTGGTTTCATTACCACCTACCAAATTCTGCTTTGCCTTAAGAGCTGTGCCTTTGCTCTAAGTGCTTTGCTGTGAAATACACCGGCAAAGTGCTTCTAGCATAGACACAACTGATGTTCCCGAAGCCCCAGAACCACTGTGGCCACGTTGTGTGTATGTCTCAACAGTCTCCAGCTGCTGGAGAGAGAGATTAGGGGGATCTGTAACCAGATATCTCAATTTATGGGTGTAAGAAGGTCCCCTGGTGCATATGCACTATCATATAACCATCCACAGCCATCTAAGACTTGTGCGGGTATTATCAACTGCACATCAGCCTTGTGAAGATTCAGGGCAACAGACTTTCTTCCCTTGCTCCAAGGCAGAATCTCCTGGAGAATCGCCTAGCAGGGATGAGAGTCAAGGCTCTGGCAGGGCAGAGACATTTTGATGCCAAGGAAGATCCCTTCAGGTCGAGCTGGAGCAACTGAAAGAAGTTACTGCGCTCTTTTTTTTGGTAGTCTCACCCAAGACAGCAAAACAAGCTGGTTGAGTGCTTTCAGCCTGTGGCAGTAAAGCTGGGAGAACTTCAGTCACCGCTTGGGTTCCCCTGGTGACGAGCGCCTTCTTAAACCACTCCAGCCAGATCTACAAGAGCATGCTTGCCTGTGGCCAAGGTGGGGGCCAAGCACAGCCCGCACATAGTAAGAACACCACGTTGTTCGACGTATGGTCTCACTAAGCTCACCGGATGCCAAGCCTGCACTTCCCTGCTCAAGTGAGTGCTTCGACGGTGCTAAACAAGCTCTTTTCTCGCTGAATAGAGCCCAGAGTGCTTTCACCAATTTTCCAGAGTTAAACTATTCCTTCCTACCGAGGTGCTGTCAGCTTTCATACACTTAAGGCAGTGCCAGAATAGACAAGGTCATTTTGGAAATACCCAGTACCGGATTTTAGCTCTCTGATTATCACCATGCAGTGCCTATTCAGAGTGATATTAAACAGAGCAAATCAACGAGTAATTACATGGATTGAAAGGTAGCAACAACTGCCGTGTGCACGCTGTTGGTAGGAGGAGGTGAGGACTGCCACAACAAAAGGAACACAAACCTTCCAGCTAGGGATCTTAGATGATGGTAACATGCCTGGCCCAATGGTGTAATAATGAACGTAGTCTGGAAGGAGGGCTGAGGGAGCCCGAGTCCACGCGCGGGAGACAGGCGGGAAATGAGGGAAAGGACCTGCACCAACTGAAGCTACGGATGGGTCACTTGATAAACTACAGTGATAAAACCCATTAGACAACTGGAAACAAAACAAATAAACAAACAAAACAGAGAAATTAATATAAACAGAATGAATATGAAAATATACTGTGACTGATGTTCTAGGGAGAAAAACGTCTATATCTTAAAACAAAAGAAAGAAAATTCTTAGCTTTGCAGTAAATAAACAACAGAAAATTGATACAATGCTTGGTTCAGAAGTGAAATTGCTTGAAAATTGTTATCTGGTATAACAAATTTCAGACACCAATCTAGCAGTCATTGTCTCTAGGCTGAGCAGCACTGCCTTCTGTCCATGAAAGCAGCACACTGTGAAAAATCCTTTGCAATTTAGGTACCCCGCCGACTGCAGACATAGAAATAAAACATTTCAAATACTGGAGGCATTTGCACTGGTGGCGTTTATTCGGTGTAGCTGGACAGAGGGGAAAAGTACACAGCTTCCAAACGTGATGTGTTCTGGCTGTGTGATGATATGGAAGAAAAAAAAATGAAAAAAACCCAACAGCAAGGATTTACCAGATGAGAATGGAGACCACCATCACTTTCTCCCACGACTCAGAGTGTATCCCCTGGAATTTATTCCAACTGTATGTGTTTTATTTTCCTTTTTGTTTTGGTCAAAACCAAATGCCAGTTGTTCAGTGTAATGTGTGCTACCTAATGGGAGAGAGGGGAGAAGCTACAAATAAACCTGGGCAAGATGTTCTTTTGTTGGCAACCAGATGGATTTGGGCAGCGTTCCGCAATCTCTGAGTAGAAAAGGCAGACGATGAGCTTTTCTCAGAAAATTACCTCTGTGAAATGCCCAATTTGTAGCTTCTCCCTAGCAGCTAGTTTAAAGGCATGTGTCACTGTAGGTTATTCAAACAGATTCATTTCTAAGGGAGTGTGCAACAGCTCCTATTCTCATCTTCACAGAGAGGAATCCTGGCTGTGTCTCATGCATGAGGGGTTTTTTTTGTCCAAATGTTGCTGGGTTTGGATAACGAGCTAGTATGTTTGTGTGTCTTTGAGATGAAGTATTTCACCTTATCTGTGGAGGCCCAAGCCCCCATGGTGGAGCCTGAGCTGACTGAGGTGGGGGAACTGCACTCGCTCACTGACTGGCAGGTTTCAGAGGCTTCTGAAGAGGCAGAGCTGGACGAATTCTGCAGCATAAAACAGCACCGCGAGGCAGGGAGAGGATACACGAGCCACCAAAGAAGAAAAATACCAAAACAACAAAACCACAAACAAAACAAAACAAAAGACAAAAAGCACATACACAGAGACACACACAGGAGAGAGGGAAGGATGAGAGAAGCAAAGGGTTAGGGTTTTAAAAATCAATTAGAAATCGCTCAAAACCATTGCTAATGTTCAGGAAAACTATGAGAAACAAAATAAGCCATTTGCTTAATGTGAGAACTTGCCACGCTGCTTGAGAATGAGGGGATCGAGGCAGCGATCTCAACTCCTCATTGCAATTGCAGCGTCTCAATTCTGTTAGCTGTCTCAGAGCAAGAAGCTGAGGGAACCTACGGTCCAACATGCAATATACTGAGACAACTGATTTATACAGAAAAGCAGATCATAAGTACTTCAAAGACACAAAGCTTAGATTTAAACATTACTTACATTCACAAGTTCTCAGATATTCTGATCTGCAAAAGTGCTTGTGAAAAGCCAATCTGAATTCAAATATTATGGAACAGAGAAAGAAGTGATACTTACCAAAAGTGGAGGCTTCCAAAGTGCATTATCTGTATGCATGTGCCTCTGTGGGTAGTATGCATACACCAAAACCACTCTGACTCAAACTTTTCTGCCCAGCAGCCAATATGAAGGTACATGTACCCCGCTGAGTGCCTAAGGGGTGGCACGTGCTTGCCCCCCGCTTTCTCTTCACAGCAGAGAGAAAATATCAGGGGCTTGGAGGGAAAGCGAACAAAAGTGCAGGACACAGAGCGTTCATAAAACACCTCAAATATTTTGCTCCTAGCTAGAAACTTCTTTTCCCATTTTCAGCACACGCCTTTATATACATTTGCTGCTTTAAGACCTCTACCTACAATAGCATCTCGTTAACCGACAGGCAGGCCAAGGTGAATAACCATGTGGACCATTTTACAAACTACAATGCCCTTATACATCTCTCCCTTGAAAGTGGCATTCTCCTCAGCAGGGTTCTGTGTGGAGGTCCAAACAAGTGCTTGGAAATGGTCAAGAACACTGGCAAAGTTGTCTATTTAACTGTCAGAAAATTAACACTAGCAAGACTAATTGATCCTTTGGTAGTCCAAGACCCATGAAGCAAGTCTATCTGAGAATAACCCCGGCATTTTATTTTATGACAGCAGGGAGAACGTGCTCTTGTATCAAGTTTGTGTAGAAATGCCTCAGCTTTTAAGAAGTGACATTCTGAACAGGAAGGGAAATCTCATCTGAAATAAAATTTATTTCATCAGTTAAGCTTAGATGAGATCCTGGGGTGAGTTTGCAATAAAAAGATAGCTGGATAAGAGGCACGATAGCGGAGTAATTATTGCTAATACCCAGAAGTTGTCTCACTGCTTAGAAGAAGCTAAATACAAGGAATGTATAGCTAACTGCTTAGGTAAAAGGAGATGTTGGTCTCTAGAGACAGAACACCATAAGGATTTTGTGAAAATGACTGGGGCTGCTGAGAAGCCAATACGGTATCGGCATCTTGAGCTTATTAGTACATCGTGGATTTAAATGAAATTTTCTAAAGGCTGCTAAAGTTTTTCTAAAAGCATGTAATGTGCTGGATTATTTTATAGAAATAATGCATATCCCATCTTGTGCTGACATGAGATCAGATCTGCAGGTGACCTGTCAAACGTGTTTAGGGTAGAAGTAAGCTCAGCTAGCAAGGCTTGTATTCAAAGTCCAGTAAGAGCTGAGGTGAGCATAAGATCAGAAGAAACTACAACAAATGACACGTAACTGTTAAGGAGAGAAGTGAAAAGTATGCAGTGGGGTACCTGATGATGCAATGGCTTGATGTTTTGTAGAACTTGTCACGTTCTTATTTAATGAAACTCCCTTTACAGGCGAAAAAACCTCTAAACATAAGCGTACCGACAAACAAGAGCTGCAATTGACTCTGCCATCAGATAGAACTACAGTACACAAAATGGAGATGAGCCTATTTCTTCTATCCTTAGAGAAAAATATGTTACAGAAAATCAGCATTTACATTAAAACTCCAGAGTTCCGTTTGACATTCCAGGTAGTTCAGCAAAAGAAACTTTTTGAGAAGCCCCACAAGAACACTCAAACTAGTGTTACACTTTGGGCAGGGGAAAAAAAAAAAAAAAAAAAGAGGAAAATGTAAGTTCAAAAAACATTTTCTGAAACCTCATACTTACAGCCTGAAAGATTCTCCCAGGTCTGCATACTCTGCACATGGCAGGACAGACAGTGAAGGGTCCGAGTTCCAAATATGGTATCACACCACATTGTTTTCTGCAGATGCCCAAGTTATGGCAAGTGAGAATTTGGAGCTTACACCTGATAGACTATTCCTGTGTGCAAGCCAGAAACTTCATGAGATGATGTCAAGTAATGGTAGAAATGAGTTATAAATGAAGTTTATTAGCAACAAACCTACATGTAGCAAACAGAAAAAGGCCAAAAATGCAAATTCTGAAGATGCAAAGAATTGCTCAGTTTACTTGGTGTATGGGGAAAAAAAGAAGTGGTGAACTTATTTTTGCAATAAAGTGACTCCAAGGTGAAAAAAGGATGAAAGGAAAGACTCTTCCACTAACTCGGCGTTGTTTTCAGCAGGCAGAGCTAGACAAAGGATGAATCAAGACACCATGGGGAAAACACCTTGGTAGCTGAAGGAAATGCAAGAGGTGGTGGTAGGGTAACAGGATCTCCTCATCTTGAAAAATTTGCATGGCACAGGGAAAGGTGGCTTCTAGTCTTGCTAAAAAAAGATTACAACAATGAGAAAACGAGGGAGAGGGAGGCAGAAGAATACTGAACTCCTGAAGGAAAAGTGTAAGGAAAACGCTAGTGGCAGCAGGTCAAAGACTATAGGAACAGTCTTGAGTGGTTGGACCTGGGTGTGGGGAGCACGACCACCCTTCATTTCTTAGGAGAAAGTACATGAGGGGCTGAAAACAGAAACTGCACAGTTACTGCTTGGGCAAAAAGTCTACAAACTTTTGAGTCTTGTTTTAGATGCGCAGCCATAAGCACACGCACTCCTGGGAGCACAGGCACAGGCAAACAGCGGGCAGGGCAATTTCTACTCCACATCCCACAGAGTGAGAAATTTGACTATTGGAGTTTTTCAACTTATTTCAGTCGATTGCTTTTTAAAATGATTGCTTAGTTTGAATAATTTTTAAAATTAGTTCTTTCATTTTAGCTATTTTAACCCCGGGAGATTATAATTTTTATTTTTTCCCCACAGCTGTGATAATGGTGGTTCTGCTCTGCTCAAACCATCTCTTCTGATAAAAAGCTTACAGTTAACAGTATCAGCAGAAAGCTAAAACTGTGCTCTGCACAGTAACAACCAGTTCCTCAAATGTACATTATGTATATGTAGCTTGGTGTCTGGTCTCTAGACATTGTTCCACAGCTTACTCTTGGATAGTGCCTTGTTCTTGAATAGTGTCCTGTTGCTTGCTGTGGTATGTACGAATTCCAGCAAGGATATAAAAAAAGCTGTATTTTGGGCTACTGTTATTGTATTTTCCATCTGTTGTCCTACTAACCTATTATAATGGCTGCAGATATCTTGGGTAACTTGCATCTTTTGTTTGCTATGTTTTCCATTCAAGTATAGTATTACTTTCTTAACCCTTTCCCTTCCTCAACTACTAGACAGAGCTTCCTGGGCAAGGGTTTCCCAGGAGACCAAATCCTAATGAAGAGCTTGGTTCAATTTCCCTCTACAGCCTGTGGAAGACGTCACAGTTACCTTTCAAAAAGCTCTGGATAGTGACTCAAGGTCACCTCCTCAATTTTTCTCACTTCCAGGAATATGTCTCTACTGGCCAGTCTTTTCTAGCCAGAGAGGAACTGTTGGGAAATTTAACCTATGAAAGGAAGTTTAGGAGAAACAAATACCTAGTGATAATTTATAGATGCATCGCAGTTATTTTGGTGTTTTTTCTTAAGTCTGATTTGGGAGCATTTCTTCATTTACCTGGGAAACTGCATAGCTGTAACATATATTTCCCCCATCCTCACTTCAAGCTATTCCAAGCAATCAAGTCTTCTCAAAAGCAAAATCTTCCCAGCTTGCTAATCTGTACATGAAGAAGCAAGTTCACATGTAGTTTCCCTCTAATTCATTGTTTAGGGAAAGCAATTTCCAGAACATTCTAACAATAAAGACTTAGTCCTCTGCTGTTTGCCAGCACATCAAAAGCTGTTTTCTCTACATTTGCTTCTTTCTCTCCCCTTGCTTTCATCCCTGTGGGGTCATAAGCAGCCTCTAAAATCCAACTGTATAATTGCTTCCCCCACACACGTTCACTCCAAGTCTACTGATCCTTCTATTACTATCCCCCTAAATCAAAGAAATCTGTACTACTACCATATTACTTCACTGCAGATACTCTCTCAGACCTTGGTTTGTACACAGCATAGGGCAATGTGTGGGTTTAGCAGCACCAGCCATGTTCAGTGTTCACCCAAGAGCTACTCTGTGCTTCCAGCAGCAGGTCTGTCAGAAGGGCTTCACACAGTGCCAGTACACGCCATGGGCAACACTGGCCAGGCTGACCTCAAATCTGACATTTAGAGAAACTGTTCCGGTCCAGAAACAGACCTGAGATGCTTTTCCAGCTGTTCAGCTATACTCAAATATACTTGCTTAATTAAGATGAAAGCATTTTACAGTGATCTTTCCACATGTACAGCTGTTACAAACTAATACTTTCATCCTCAGTGATGTAAACAGCAATGCCGCAGAAAAGAGACCGTACTAAACCAGTGTAAGGGCAGAGTCTAGTTTTATAATTGCTCTTTTCCCTATCTTCTATGCAGAGGGTAATAACTCTAAGACTTACTGCTTAGCAACTATAGGCTGAAAAGCAGTCTTCATTTTCCCAGTTCTCTCTCCTCTTATATAGTCTAAATCTTGTTTAAATCTCTACTTACTCCTTTTTTGAGATTTTTTTCCCCCCATCTGTGATTCTGAATAAATTCAGTTTAATTTTCAGTGACGCTTATTTGTCTGAAATGTATGTAAGAACATAAAAGCTTCACATAGCCTATATATTCTCATGGGAATATATAACATGGGAATTTTATGAAGCCCTTTCTATGCTTTTTGTTCAATTCGTTATTAAAAGAAAATGGATTTTGTTGCCCCTGTAGCTGCCTCAGCACGAAGCTCACAAACATCAGCAGCATCCCCTTGCACAAGATACATAGCTTTTAATTTCCTCTGTTGATTCCAGAGCTTGATTTTCTGCTTTCTCAGTGTCACTACTAGAAACAATGACATCACTGTTTTAGAAACAGCAGCTGATATCGCTGTTCCTCCCCACCCACCACCGAGCCTCAAAAGCACAATACTACAGGGATCTGTCAGTTGGTTAGAGACACACAACATGAGGTGACGCTGTAAATCGAACAGCTTCTTGGTAAGCTCATGATCACAATTATCCGTCAGCACAACACACACAATTTACTTAGTGCTGAACATACAAAGCAAGACACTTAAGCAAAGATGAAGCGGCCAGGCAATGATCTGTTACCTTTTCCTCTGCGCAAAGGTATACAGAACTGGAGACATACAGAGCACATACCTAGTTGTTATACCAACACACTACACTTGTCAAGTCCACGTCACACTGCTGCAGCCTTCTACAGCTCATGAAAAGCTCAAGTGGTGCTTGGGTCAGTTTGCAACTTTATGGACAGTTTCTAAAATGAAGTGAAAGCGTATGAACTTAGCTGGTGTAAATCAGCACGGCACCCATCAACTTTCAGGATGTTCTGCCAGCTGATACCGGCCTAAGTTCTCTCCCCTGCTTAATAGGGGAACTTAAAAAGAGAGGTGTTGGGTTTTTTTTCCATGCTAAGGGCAATTGCAAAGTTACATCTTCATCTGCAGACAAAGCATCATCACGTAGATCACTGCCCTTTTATGCAGGTGCAGTGGATACCATGAAAACCAAAGATGATGCTAGCATGTGTACGTAGCATGTATCTTAAAAGTTAACTTCCTTACCTTGTTACTATTCCAGTTTACTTTATTATTGCTCATTTACTTTTTTGCATTTCACTTAGGTTAGCCATAGCCAATCTAAACAAAACATTCATTTTATTAGTGTGCACAAAGTTCTTCGGGATGCCATCTATAAAAAAATGCTGAAGTGTCCAGACTGGGGACAGTGCAGAAGATGCATTCATTTGAAAAGAAAGCATTTCTATTAAAATGAAAGAGGTAAATATATTTTAAAAACTGCTGAGCTTCCCTTGAGAACATATTCCAAGCCTAAATAAACCAGTATTGTTTTGGATGATACTCTAAAAATTTCACTAAGGGTGCTACTTACTAAACATTCTGCAAAAGGTAAGGGGTTGGTGCGCTGTCAGAGTGGGCTGGGAGTAGCTAAAGTGTGCAGGTGACACTTGGTAACAGCTAACACTGAAACTGTGGCTGCTTGCCAACTGCCAGGGTTACAATCACCTACTCCCCAACCATGTCTCCAAATATGTCTGCTCCCCAGCACATGAAAAGGAGTGCAACTGCATTTATTAAAATAAAGGACAATCCTCTCCACTGACCTCAGGGTGTATTAAAAATGAGTGATACTCAACAACAGGATATTAGATCCGCTTCAGCTTGTAACTAAGATTTACAACGGGATTTATAATGTGAGATGGCAGTTCAGCCTTGTTTAAAAAATACTGCAGTTGTTCTCTGATTTGTTAAAAAAAACAAAACCAAAAAAGAAAAGAGAATTCAGGTGCTGGAAGATACATGCCATGGAGGCATGCAAACCTCTGCCTGCAGGTGGCCAGATAGTTTATAAAGGAATGATGCAGCACCATCCTTCTGCACATCAAAAAATGCTCTGGAGAAGTCTTGCTTGTATTTATAGTGAAATCCTCTTAGTTTGGCCAGCTAAGTAGGCCAAACTATACAAACTATGCAAACACTCAATTTTAATGAGTTCCATAAAGAAGAGAAAAACCTCTCATTTTCATGCAGAAACCTTATTTCTGCAAGGTGCTCAACTGGGAGTCAAAAAAGGCAAGCCTATCCACAGAAAAAAAGGCAAAAGCAATTTCATATGATACTACTAAAGGCATTTTGAGTATTCCAGACCCTCTGCAGGGGAGGAATGCAATTTGTCTCTCTGATGCCAAAGCCACCAGTATCAATGCAAAGGCTGTCAGAAGGTCGTTCTGGCGTCTCTATTTGTCCATTAAGCAGTAAACAGCCACTAGACATTAATAACTAGCAATCTGTGCAGTGTATTAACTGGAGTGGGTAAAGTGAGTATTATTCCCTCCTGTAAGGTGGGACTTCTTGCTCTTTTTTGTCTGCATGCAGCTGAAAGTTAGGCATCTAGGCTCCCTCCAGAGCCAGAGTGAAAACCAAATTCCCTGAGAACGACTCATCCCTTTCTTCAGTGCTAACTGCAAAAGCAGCATAAATAACTCAAGCTAGAGGCCCAGCTTTCAGATGGATGAAGTGCAGTGAGACAAACCTTACTCTCAGTGTTTAATTTGACTTCAAGGTGCCCCAAAACCACACCAGATCCTTTTTGTGAAAGGTGAGCCAAGTTACAGAGTCCAGCTCACACTCAGGTTTTTGTTCTCATGCTTGCACGTACCTGGTTAGGTGCTTCTGGTGGCATGGGGGATGGCGATTTGGACTGGAAAGCATCCTGGGACATGAATCCAGAATCATGGGAGGACACACTGGACAGCCTCATGGGTGCCTGCTGAGGCAGATTGGAGCTGCGATAGCGATAGTGTGAACTAGGTGAGTGCGAGTGCGAGCCACTGGACCGGGAATCACTACTGTTAACGCTGTTCAGACTGCTGTGAGAGACAAAAGGAACAAAGAAAGGAAAGGGGAGAGGAAAAGACACAAGGGCGGGGTGGGGAGAGACCCATATACAGTACAATTAACATTCCACACGTCTCTAGCCACAGGCAGCATAAACCGGAAAAGAAAAAATGTTGACAAATTAAATTTAAATATATATATATATATGCACATATATATCAGTAAAGAACCGTAAGCAGCTGCAGTATCCCTTGCGACCAGAGAGAAAATGGCATTTTACCTTGAATTTCACTCAAATGATCAAATTCTGTAACCACTGAGAGTTCAAAGTCAGGTTAGGGACGAAGGGATCATTACGTGCCCTCTCCAGCATCTGCACAGCACTTGCACAAAAAACATCTGCTGACAGCTGTCTCCTATTCCTGACTTACACCTTGTCCCTCCTGCATCATGGCCCAAATTTTCAATGGGTTCTCTAGCAGGGAGTTGAAAGGTCTCACAGGTCATCTAAAAGTCTGCCTCTAGGTATGCTGCTGCAGTAAGTCAGCAGGCCAACCTGTGAGACTCTCAAAAGCACCACCAAAACCCCCGATGCTTCAGAGTTCCTGGGAAAAGTTTCGCTCAAGAGGACTTTCTACCAGACAAAGAACCTGTCAAACCTCTGGGTATGTAGCTTCAGTCAGTAAGAAAGATGATCAGAGAATTAAATATCCCAAATTAATATCCATGAATAAATAAATAAATTGATTTTTCAAACAAAGAGATTGATTTTAAATTTCCAGTATCCATGAACGACAGCAGCAACACGCCAGCCCCTATGAGGGAAGCCTTTGAAATTTCCTGCTGGGGTGGCTGAGCAGGCCTAGCAGGATGTATCAATCTGAAGGCAGCTCCCTACCTTCGCTGGCACAAGGCCACTGACTAGCTGAAGGGATGGCTCTAAAGAATACATGGGTGAGGACTGCACCTCCTGCTCACAAATTCCGTGTAACACACAAGCTTGGAGCAGGTGAAGAGAAGCTCTGTCTTATTTTACCTGTACACAACAGTTGCCATACAGGTTTTACCAGACAATAAGATAAGGAACAGATGATGGATTTTTTTTATTTTTTTTTTTTGCCTTTTCTTTTATAGTTTCAGGATATTGCATCTTTAAGCCTGTGCTCATTGCTCTAAATATGCATGTTTTCACATATATATATATAAAAGTATTGAAGTTTTTTTTATATATATCTGCATGCAGAGACAAGTAGGTACATAGAAGAAGTCATGTTCACTTGCTCTGACATGCGATAGGTAACTTTGCTGATACACAGGGAACCTGTAGTACATTATTCATAAAGCAAACTAAAAGGTAATCATTCAACAGCAGGTAGAAAGGTGTTGAGCAGAATACACAACAGGATATCTTCCTTTTCAGTAAAAGGAAAGAGTAAATGTAGACACCAGGGCTATGGGGGCAACATGCCAGTAAACTGTTTTATGAGAGAAAACAGTTTTTACAGAGAAAGCATAGACAGAATCCAGTGTTTCAACATATTTCAAGACAGCATTAAACAGTCAAAAAAATTTGTATCAAAAAAAGCATTTCCATCTACCAGACTGATAGGGCAATTGCCAAGGATGTTATTCCTTTTCAAACAGTTTAACTTACTCATTAGTAACAGCTACTTAGAATAATCTAAAAAGTCATCACATGAAAAACAGAAAAGGAAATTATGAATGAACAATCTCAGAGCTTAGATCAGTATAGTTTGCTCTTTGATCTGAAATGGATTCAAGAAAACTGAATCAAAATCATCTTCAAGTTGTCTTGAGTTCAACAGTTGTTCAGTCATGCCCATCCTTTTTAATATTCCCAGTCACACACTTAAATGGATAAAGACCATGAGGGATTGATTTCATTAAGACTTATTTAAGTATGCGTACAAATCCATACCACAGTCTGAACTTGCCTCCCTTTGCCCCTAAATAGGTTAAAATGAAACATTACCACTCTACTTACCTGCAAACACTAGATTTTCTGGACATGGTAGTACTGGGAGAGGATGGAGGAGTCTGGTAAGACCAGCTGTAATCAGAACCTTTCAAATCTAAAATTACCTGATGAAAGATAATCAATAGCATCAAGGACGTGGAAATTTTTTTTCCTCTAACAGAAAGCATTTGCTTATCATAAAACATTCACCACCACTATAAACTTCCTGTGCCAATTGACCTTGTCCCAGTTCTCTTCCAGATTTACACTGTGTATATTACAGAGGAGAGTCAGCTTCATCTGTGGTTTTCCAGGAACTACCATACTTCAACATTAAAGGCAGCTATCACAGAAGGAAAGTTCAGTTTTGAATGGAAAAATTAATAAAAAGTGAACTGGAGATTTATTTTATGCATGCTGTAAGCTGTTTTGGGTTTTGGAGACTTTTAGGTGGGTTGTTTTTTTCCTTAAAAAACTATTACAGCATGAGAGTTTAAAAACTGTTGCATTTTAAAAAAAAAAATAAAAGATCTAATATTCAACCACAGCCGAGCTTCCTTCCTTCGCACTTCTAGGTCAATGATAAGGTGATTATTAAGGTATGACAAGAAAACTCAGTTCACACAGCAGGGCTGGAGAAAAAGGTCCTGTTTGGAGTCATTTAACGATAAACATTTTCCTACGCATTTTAAAGACAGCATGGAAAAGTGCTCACATGTTAGACTCCATCAAGCTATCTAATCCCAGCAATCTTACAACCACATAGACAGGGATGTTCAGGTGTAGGGTGAGGAGGTGACAGTCATTCCTCATGTACTTTCAGCAGAAATTTGGTATCTTTCTATACTTCTAAGTGTTACTCCTACCGCTTTACATTGGTTTCACCAAATACTTCAGGAGCACTCCGTTGGTATTTAAAAAGTATTTTTAAAAAATTGTTTACGATAAAAATGATCTTGCTGCAGTAAAGCATCTACAGAACAGAACACTAGGTCGCTAAATGGTAGTAGTCAATATTCCTCATAATACAAAAGGAAAAACAGTACATGCTACAAATAAAAATGTTTTCCAGGTAACAAGAGCTAACCTGTTCACTTGAAGATGGCAATTTGTGTGGATCCATGGTGAGACTTTTCAGGTCATCTGATATGGTTTGTAAATGGGTTATTTCTCCTAGCATTGATATTTCTTCTTCCTGAAAAGACAAAAGAGCAAGGTTAATCACAGCCTTGGTTCTAAAAATCAGACCCATAACACAATACACTACCCTTTCCTTTTTCCTGATGATTGTGGGAATGCCCAGCAGAGCTGCTTTTTCTCTGCCCATTAAGCAATCACTTCTTATGAAAGAGGGTTGTAAGATACTAATTTAGAGTTTTATAACTACTTCAACATTGCTTTGAGCTCTGAGGCCCAGAAATCCTTTCTCTCATCAATGAGATAAATATGTCTCAGCCTTTTTTCTGGTGATGTTTTCAGGAAAAGTGTCATTTTTGCTGAATTTGGAAAAGATTTAACTGTTCTACATATACTCACTGATGTGTCCTAATAATTTTTACCTTGAACATAAACAGGGGTTAAACTCATACTTTTGGCTAGTTTTTGGAAACTTTAAGATAAAGGCATTATATAGGTACAGAGCATTAATATACCTATGATTCATTCTGGCACAAACTATATCAAGAGCTAACTCAGAGGATTCCTGCACTGTAAGTTACCACAGCAATCCCTGAGCTACCATGGTAATTTCACTCAGATCTTCAGAGTCTGGAATTCATCTCCTGCTCAGCCATCGCCTCCCTACTTCTCTAACCATGGTTTTCAGTTGAGACTGATGCTCTTTGTAAACAGGCATTGGGAACATTTTCCCAGTAGGATGGAGACCCTCCAGGAACACATCATGCTTGCACAAAGCCACAAGCGATTCATCGGCGGGCTTCAGACAACCTGAGATGAAAACACACTCAAACCTTTGCAGTGAACTGAAAAAGCTGTCATGTAGGAGGAAAAGAGCTGCCAGAGAACTGCATGGAAGCAGCCTGAAATCTGTCAGATAATGTCATTATATGCACAGGGGAGGTCTTGAAACATTTATCAGTCCTAGCACTGGAGTAGGAGTAAGGAAGATTTACATTAAAATGCAATATTAAGAAAAAAAGCAATGGAAAAAACTGCATTAGCAATGTCTCAGGTTGGTACGCACAGGGAAATCAAACCCACTTAATTCTTTGTGCCCATTGTTTTCCCATCAGTCATCCTGAAAGCATCCAAGGTCTTCGGTCACTGAATTATTCCAAATGCCTACAAGAAAGGTCGTGACTCTCGCCACTTCCTAGGCAGAGGTGAAGGTCGAATTTTGGCTCTAGAAATTAATTCCTAAGACATAATGAGCGACTCTTTTTAGAGGCTTTTGGGCACTTATCTAATTTGTGAATTTTACCAACTTAAAACTCAGGGCTCTTACTATGACGGGCCGCAGCATCGAGATGAAGGTACAGAATCGACCACGCTCCTCGATCAGAGCTTTTCTGACAGCTTGCTTCTCGGTTTCTTCAAGCAGCAGGTACTTATCATTGACATCTTGTAAAGCGCTATCCAACTGGGGCTGAATATCACCCCGTCCTGTATGCAGGAAACAATCAAGAGTATACTTTGTCAAAAACATGGATCTCCAGAGAGGAAGACCTTATTTTTTCCAACAGCACTGCTGCCAGATTTTGCTTTTTGAAGTCTCAACCAGCATTTTCCCTTAATTCAAATTAGGACAAGGGTTTTTTTCCCCAATTTAATCACGCATTTTGCAACATTTTTTTTTTTCCCCTTTTGCACAGAATAGAAATCCAGCTCAATTCAAAAGGTTTCAGCAAGCCAAAGACAGCATTTCACATACGGACTTTCTCAAAGCGTTAGTTGTAAAAAACCTTCACATCACCCTTGCTGAAAATATCTTACTACCCGAGAGAGTATTAATCACTAACCCCTGGTATATTCCTCTTCCTTCCTACTGTTGTGCTTAGCAAGGTCCTAATGACAACTTTGTGGAGTCATTAAATGAGTGAATGAATCTCCTACATGAGATGGTACTCAGAACAAGTCACCGATCAGCAGACCACTGGGTTCAAGTACTCTGCACAAGCAACTGCTGAAACAGTTTTCTTTGTTTCAAAGTCCCAAACAAAAAAAACCCTGTCAACATCTCAAATACATACTAGTGTCCAGTATTTGTCTATGGAAATAAAGAAAATCCAATGTTTTGCAATCCAAAAGCTTCACTCTGTTAATGATAGTCAATGTATAATAACATTTTCTGTGACAGTTAAGTACCTTATTCTGCACCTAATGCTTACTCTATAGCATGCCAAAAATTTATTCCTCTAGGAATGAAAAACTGCTGCTTAGCCATAGTATTATTGAGTCAATAATTGCAAGTTGCAGATGCAAGATGTTTTCATGCAGCTTACACTCCTAAATATTTGAAAGAACTTCAGTTGTGCAAATTTGTCTCAAATCTCCCAGAAACAACATTACATGCAAACTAAGTATCCAGGTACATATCCAAGCCACTGCTGCTAAATGTTGGGACAGTAACAATGAAAAATGGAGGGTGAGTTACAAGCAGCTACCCAAAATTTTTATGGACCTTAACTTTTCTCCATGGAGGATGTAAAACTATGAGCAAGAGGAAGAAAAGTCTCTTGATGTGTGTAGTGCACAATACAGATGACTCAAGGTCAAGGTTACAAAGGAAAACTTTTGCCTTAGTATCACATGTATTCCTTCAGTACTCCATAGCAAGGTGAAATCATCAGCTCCCTTGCACCAACATACAGCCACCGGCACAGGAAAGAGAGCAGCAATGGAAGCAAAGGGAATCACGCTGGCTTAGCAGAGTTACAGACTGGATATATCCAAATCATCTCTGTATGGAGTTAAACATAGTCCAGACAAAACTACGTAGATACCCACAAGCAGAGCTCTGCGATGGATTCTCAAAGAACCGTGTGCAGTGCAACATTGGCCACCACCAAGGGACCTGGGCACCAAACTGCCAGCGGGAACACCCAAAGTGATCCTGTACATCAGGCTGATTGGTGTAATGTGGTCATAAAACTGTTTTGGAAGTAAACAGCCTTAACAATAACAGAATCTGAAGTTGCAGTCACCTGCTTCCTCTCCCAAAATTAGCACCTGCCAGAAACAAGCTATAGAAGAGTTCTGGATAATAAGCTGAAGGTCCTATGCCTTCTCATCTGTCATCTTTAGGAGACAAACTGGGCCCTTCTGTACACTTCAGGCCCTTCCCCATACTCTTCTTTGCTATCAGATGCAGCAATTTATACTTCACTGGAGTTGTTCTTTCCATTTGAAACTGAGAGTTACAGTATTGCTCAGACTCCTTATTTTGAGAGCTGCCTGGAAATTACAACAGGTAAATAATGTCCTGTTGTTCAAACCTAGACATTGGCTCACTACCAGGGATGTACAAAATGCAAAATGCATTAGTTGGAAACTAAATCACACGCTCGTTAGTTCAGCTCTGGAGAACTGCTGTAAAAGTTCAGCTGCTCCACTATATGATAATGCACTTAATGCAGTAAATCTTTGTTAAACGCATTTGCCTTTGCTGTGAGAAGATGCACACTTAGAAAGCAACTGGAGTCCGTTGATAAAATGGGTTCAATTATAGTGAATTTCATTAATTTCTGTGGACCTCACAGAGCACCACATCTTGGACCAGAGCAACAAGAGCACGCATAACGTGGGGCAAAAATAAATCTCATTTATACCTGTGCAATTCACTCAAGTTAACAAAGTTACCAAGATAACGTTCAAGCCGTGTATTTTAACCCTTTGGCAAAAGTGCGTGTAAAAAACTGCATCACCCTCCAGCATCCTCTGTACTTCTACAAAGTATGTGCATCCTATGTAGTGACAGGACAAGAAGTAAAAGTTTTAAACTGAAAGAAGGGAGATTTAGATTAGATGCAAGGAAGAAATTCTTCTTTCTCTGTGAGAGTGGTGAGACACCGGAACAGGTTGCCCAGAGAAGGTGTGGATGCCCCATCCCTGGAAGTGTTCAAAGCCAGGTTGGATGGGACTTTGAGGAACCTGGTCGTCCAGGAACACCTCCAGGTGTCCCTGCTTTTGGTGGCAGGGGGGGCTGGAACTAAATGATCTTTAAGGTCCATTCCAACCCAAATCATTTTATTATTCTAAGATATGATTCTATGAAGTTTCTATTTTATTCCTTTGAGTCAGGACATTAACAGACATATCATCTCCTCACTGCTACTTTCATGGACCTCTTTTTATGCTACGGCTCTTGGGCTCCTATGTAGTCGGTGAAAACACAAAAGCTTTCTGGAGTATAGTTAAGAGCAGGAAACAAGCTTCAGTGAATCATTTAGATGAGGCTCTGAAGTCAGATGTTTACATGGTATGAATACAGCTCTCTCTCAATGTTTCCTTGCAACTCATAAGAGCAGGAAAACTTTATTAACATACTTTGAAAGCTCCATAATGCAAACATCGATCTACCAAGTTTTAAAATCAGGCATAATTCTTCCAACTCCCTGAATCACCTCTCACA
Source organism: Baryphthengus martii (assembly GCA_013396935.1). NCBI lineage: Eukaryota > Metazoa > Chordata > Aves > Coraciiformes > Momotidae > Baryphthengus > Baryphthengus martii. The sequence goes on along the minus strand of VWZK01017681.1, from coordinate 654,050 downwards.
GCACTCAAACAGCTCGGGAATTTGAGGGATGAGATCTCTGCCCAATTTAACCAGTTTCCTTCACTAAGCAGAGCAAAGCACAGCCCCTCAGCAACACTCCTACACCCAGAGGACATTAAGGATATGAGGGCCAGCTGCCGACCACCTCTGCTCCTCACCCATCTTGGGTCTACGCTAATTTGAATCTACTACTTATCTCAGAAGAGAATGCTGACCACTGGAGAGCAATGCAATTCTTTTCCACTGTGAATTACAATAGGAAGGTCACTCGTCTGTGGCATCTCTAACAACTGATTGCATTATTTTTGCTGTGGACATGAGGCATACATCCATTTGAATGACCCACCAAAGCAATCGGCATTAGCAATGGTCAAAAGCACCAAATGTAGTCACAGGTCTCTGGTCTGCAGCCACCCAGATATGAAGGTGATGTAGGGATGGTTCTGCAGAGCACACCCAGTTACACTCAGAAGAACAAGTCAACAATCTGAAAATGGAAGAAAAATTCAAATCCAGCCTCTCTCAAAGTGGAGTTTTGGTGTTGCAGAGAGGAGCACAAACACAAGACCAGAAGTTGTGGACTGACTTCTCCAACAGCACCCATGCTCCAACAGCCTGGGCACTTGCAGCTTGACGCTGGCAAGTAACAGCTAATGAACTGCAGAGAGTTGAACTGCTTCTCATCAATATTACCATGAACTCACTGCTGCTCCAAGGACAGTCTTGATGTGTTACCTCCAGAGCAGGTGCTTCACATCATTACTATGACGTACAAAAGCTTTAAAGCACCAACAGGCATAAAACCTCAGTTTTACAGCGTTCTGTGTGAATCCTGGCTGAAAGCTTCACGCAGCCTCTTAAAACCAGTGTTCATGAAGAACTTTAGTAAAGGAAACATATTAGGGAGAAGGAAGAAGCTAAATCTAATTTTCAACCCAACTTCATGCCTATATTTTATAAAATAACTTAATTTAGCAAAGCTGTCAGCAACTGCAAAGGAAAACAACAATTTTTAAATGCTCTCAGTGCACATCTGACTGCTTAAGTAAATGCTGTTACTGACAAAGTAACGCAGTAAATATTGGTGAAGCTATTATTTTCCACATTCTCACTTAAAGAGTGTTCCCTTGCACTTTTATTTAGGTGTCTGCACAGAACCTGAATATTCAATATTGGACTCTATAGAGTGGCAGAATTTACAGTGTATGAGCCAATGCTCAGTACACCTCTACTTGTACAAACCAAAGCATGCTCTAAGTCATTCATTCCCAAAGCACGTTCTTTAGAAAGGCACCCCTGCTTCAGCTGCCAGGATCAACAACCCCTTGAAGTCCTGCACAGTAAAGCCAACAAATAAACTAATACACATTAGTGTAACAGAAGAATTCTGCCACCATTTATGAGACAGTGGAAAACGTCATAGCTAGGCTTAGCTTCAGACCTCGGCAACCAAATCTGAGTCTTTCAGGTGGCTACTGGAGATCTGAATCAGCTGCTCATGTTCAAAAGTCCTAAGCTGTCCCTTAGAAGAAAAGCTCCAAGTTACCAAAGAAAACTTCCACACTGAATTTCAAACCAGGAAAAACAAAAAGTGTGATTTCAAAGAAGAGGACAAGCAACAAACAGCACAGTGCCCAGCTCAGAAGCCCAGCTGAAGTGCCTCCGTTGAGAGTCTCCTGATCATAATCAATCCAGGCTTCTCCAAAGGCCAATGCCTACATCATTACACCTACAAGTGGAAGTATGATTTTTTTCTCTCAAGTTTAGAAATAGCAGGTTTCATTCACAAGATCTCAAGGCAGCTATTTTAAATTCGCAATACAATTGAAACAACGCTCCCGTTTAAACAGATTTGGGATGTGATTAGGCAGCAGAAGAGGAGACAGTTGTGATGCTGATTTCCACCCCTTCCCCAGCTGAAGTTAAATATAGTGATTTCTTTTCTATGGGTTAAGAAAGGTGCATGCGATTTTCAGAAAAAAGGGGGACTTGGATCACAGGTTTACAAAGAACAACACTAAGGACTTTAAGCTCTAGACTTTAAAAGTCATAGTAACAATATTCAATTATACAAACATCACCTTGATGACATGTCTATTTCATTTAACTTCTCTCCTGACTGTGACATGACTTATCAGTCTATGTTAACCCCTCTCTAAAATAAACCAGAGGTTTATCTACAATACTGATTTTCTTCTTTTACAGCATTCCAATTAGATGTCGAAAGAAAATAAATTAAAAGATGGTTTGTTCATTAAGATTAGGTGATATTTTAGTTTCATTAGAAATTAAAGTCTAGGCAGTTAGTGGAGACCAGACACCATAAAGAGGCCACAGCAAGGGCTACAATAAACCAGCCACCAGGGTTACAGCATGGCACAGACTTACCCAGAGCCTCAGCTGTCAGGCAGGTGCGCATGGTGAGAAATTGCAGGACACAAATTGACACAGAAAGGAAAATAAAAAAAGTCAAACTGGTATTCTGGCATTCCTAGAGTTTAGATAGACATCATCATCAGCGCCAAGACAAGAGAGTGAGCAGTTTGGACTAGACTATTTTGACTTCTTCCGCTGCTGATAAACACATTAGCTTTGCTTCCTGAGGAACTGTTGCAAATTAAACTCCCAGTTATTTACCATACAGTTTTATTTTAAGAGACTTAAACTGGTTTAGGAACTTTGTTTAGCTTGCAGACTTCTAGGTGAGAACATGTTAACTCGTGCCTCAGAGAAGTGCAGAATGCAGGCAACTGTCAAACTCTGGTCCAGCTGAAGAAGTGGTACAAAGCTCATCCCCTTGCAGGGAGAAGGGAACTCAAACTTGCAAAACTCTAGGTGGGTGCCGTGTTAGTAACCACAGCACTTTGGATGTTCTCTACCGTAATTACATTAACAGACTGTTAATTAAATGAAAAACTAATTGCTGATGCAATGCAGAAGAACATAAAAAAGATTAACCATGATACGTGTATTTTAATTTAAAAACTTCATATATAAAGTTTTGCAATAAACCTAGCTTGCTGTCAAAAAGAAGGGAACTATCAAGAGGTATTCAAAACTCAAGGAATAAAAATAAATCAAAGAACTATCTCCGGTCACTGATTTTGCAACATGTCTTCACTGAATTTTTATAATGTGGAGTTTACAGTACAAGCTTGCAGGGGGTGCAGGGGAGGGAAAAACCACCCTAAACCCCCATGGGCACCTTGGCCTCATCCACACAGGACTTTTTATGGACAACAGATACAGATGGATTGCTCATTAGCCTCTGAGATGTAACGTACTGACTCCACAGTGAGTCCCAGCTCTCACTTCAGTCATCATGCCACACTTGGTCAATTCAGAGGAGTAAGACCATCTCCTGGTGGGTAAAGGGTGTGGCCAGGGGTCCTCCCTCCCCAGCATGCCACTCCAAGTGGACAAGTGCCATGTATAGAAAGAGTGCAAAGTACTTGAACGAGAACTGAGATGTTCTTCGCTTATAATTACATGGAAGAGCTTTATGTTTTTCAGTTAAGAGTCACAGGGTCTGCGCAATCATCCTAAAGAGTGTAACAATATCACAGTTTCAAAGACCAGAGTTTAACACAAAAACAGCTGCAAAGGCTCTAGAACACAAACAGGTCATCTCTGCTCACTGGTAGGAGGGGAAGAAAAAGCGCTTTTGACTGTATTACAGTAAATTAATAATCACGTTCTACTCTCTCAACTTCAATAAAAGTAAGAATACTTTCCAAAACTGCTGCATACTCAAAAGTAGAGGTTGTGAGTTTGGATACTCTACATCGATGGGACACAAGGTGAAATGTTTAATGTTAAGGGCACTCTGCAGAAACTTCCACGGATGGCTTAGAGATAAAACTAAGTTTTCACATTAACACATGTTATATTATCGGGAGTGTTACACAGAACTCCTTTTCACAAATCTGCTTGGACTTAAACATTTTCCTCCAAACTCACACATGTTGTCACACGAGGAACCTGAAAATGAAACCTACCAGTCACGTTACAGGCAAAAGGGAAACCCGTCTAGTTAATCACTAATAGCCAAGCTGAAATACAGAAAATAAAGCCAACATGCACTGCAGAGTTTACATACACATTAAGTTATGTTTTAAGTTAGTTACTCGATGCTTTTTTTTCTTCAAACTAAGAATCATGCATTTTGTTAACCTTCCAAAATGGTTACATGCAGAGCCACAGCTGCTGTCTCTCCTCTGACTTGAGTATAGCATCAAGAGATTCTAGCAGCTAAGGATCCACTTATGAGGCCTTGGCTCAGCAGAAACCTAAACATGGAATTTATTTTAAATATATGCATAATTATTCTGCTGACTCAGGTTAGCTGGGATGAATTCTGATGTCCAATGTTTGTCCGAAAACAAATATCAATTTAGAAGACGTATGCAGTTCCATGCACTATGTAGCTTCATCGGTTCAGACATGAGCTACATTTCAGTGCTGGGGTGGGCAACGTGCCTGTTCGTCTTGGGAACAAGGATGTAAGGAAAAGAATCACCATGACACTTCCAGGGACTGCAAGGATCTATTCAGACTATATACAATTAGACTTCATATGAAGTTGTTTTGGTTTTTGTTTAGTCGAAGACAACAAAAAGGGTGAAAATTATCCCTGTAAGGTCTTTTGAAATATAAGACCTTAATTTACACACAGACTTGTCGTTTTACCAGATATACTGTTAAGAAACTTCCAAAAAGGGCCCCTAACATCTTTTTGGTTTGTTTGGAAAGCTTGGTGTTTTCCCCGTCACTTCACGCTTTGGGAACACCTTTATTGCAATTAACATACCTACTTGGCAAAGGTAATTTCTAATAAAATGATTTTAAATGCCCAGCCTGAACTTTGAACTTGGTCACATGGAACTAGAACAAACAGACCATGCACAAGGCAGAGGCCAGGCAAACCCCAAGTATTCAGCCCCTCAGCACTAAGGTGGGGTGCCCAACCTGTAGCGCTCCTGCCAGGACAAGCCCCACAGCCCATGGCCTTTTCTCCCAAACTTCCTTAGGATGCAGGCAAGGAGCAAGGAGCTGCTACACATGCTGAAGCCATCAGCTACAAGAAGGAGCCTCTACAGCCTGATGCAGCAGGCAGAGAGGACACCACTGCCATGACACGAATGAGAAAAGTAGAAGGTTATATTTGAGTTCCTAGATCTGAAGCTACCCAAAGCAGAAGAAAATTACTTTCCCATCCAGTCACAGCAGAAAAAGCTTGAAGGATTTTTTAGTAGCATGCACAGTTTTTAAGCAAATCCAGAATTCAGCAAACATCTCACTTGCTTACAGATGTTCATAAGGTTAATTTGAAAATATTCTTACAAGCACTAGGAAGGGAATGAATTGGTTGTTTTAGAGTTCCCATAGGTGAGTCAGTAACTTTACAGAAAAATCAAAGGAACAGGTCCTGCTTGAGGAAAAACAGAACAAAAAAAGTAAGACTGAGCAACAGGGAAACAGGAAGGTTGAAGACACAGTAAGACATTCATGCACTCAGCCACATGCCTGCCAGGACAGATTCACCCAAGAGTTTCCCTGCCCCTAGTTCAAACTTTACTTGTGACATAAAGCAAGAATCACTTCTGCACCTTTATCATTTTACAAATAAACCACTTCTTGATTTTCTTTATCCCTCAATGACAGCAAGAGCAACAGACTTCACCACGCAGCACATCAAACAGATCTGTCGAGGTAGGTACACACAAAAAAGTTTTCATAACAACATTTGACATTGCTCTCAGACCAATGCTTTAGTCCTTCAAGGTAGGGATCAAAAAGGCAAAGAGGGGAAAAAGCATCTGCTACTTTTTTTTTTTTCTTTTGTATTTAAGCACTGTAGATAACTTCCTAGAAGACTGGGTGAATTTCCTCCCACCCACTTGTGCCAGGAATCCACAGGGCCAGCAGCTTTGGGCACTCATTCTCACATCTGTATGAGCCTCAGCACCTCACTGCACCTCTCCTCCCCAAGGACCATGAGAACAACTCTCAACTCCTCAAAAATATTGCAGCTCCTCCTTTCCCCTGTACTGGCTACCTGCAAGCCTTCATTGCTTCCACCTTATTCGTGTATGTCCCTCTCTTTTAACCCCACCTCAGTCCCACTGGGTTTGTACTTTGGACCCAAACACCATGTGTGTGACAGCAATTCTGAGAGATATAGCACAGAAACACAGTGGGTTCACTGGTAATTCCAAAAGCCTGTCATAACAGCAAAATTAGTCTAGGGAATGAAAAAAAAAATAATTCTTCTTCAATCATAGCATGGCTGCTATAAAAATGATAGCAAAATGAGGCCTGTTCCACTCCCTGCTCAAAGATGTTTAATCCTGAAGGACAAGACACCAGTGTGCTGACCCTCATCACTAGACATGACACACATTTGGGGAGGGAGACAGGAATCAGAAAATTCAAGGAGAAAGTCCACTTGCTTTTGCTGACAGCCACCTGTAGTGGCATCTGCAGTATGAGAGCAGTGGATTTATTTTCCAGAAAGCTTTAAGAGCTTCTCCCTCCTCTTCCCACTTTACAGAGAATACTGTCTCCTCCTCCAATATAGCAGATTGATTAATTCAATACTAATTCAATACTCAGAAGCAGGATATAAGGGAGATGGAGACAGATAGCTGTTAATTCATAGAAACAGGTTCAAAACGTGGTTCCTTCTTCCCAGATCGTGGACATGCTTCTGTCAGCTCTCGCCTACCATGCACTGAGGGGTTGTTTATCACGTGGGGACAAGAAGCAAGGAGACCAGAGAAAGGGGGAAGAAAGGAAGAGAAACAGAGGGAATATCACAGACTGTCTAAAGCTGTTGGTCTGAAGTCAAACAATTCATCACACAACACAAGAAACATATGTATGCATCACCCAAAAATAAAATCATATCACAAAAAAATTGTGTTCTCCTAAAGATGACCGTTCTGATTTAAAACACTAAACTTTTCCATGGACAGACACACAGAGCTTACTGAGATAAGCTCCCTCTTGCTAGCTTCCATCTGTCCCACTCTCATCCTTCATTTAAAGTCAGCTACAATTCAAGAGCAGTTTTCCAGTCATGCGGCTTTCTACCAGCAGAATTATTGACTCACCTATTAGGAAGAAGAGTTAGAGACGGCTCACCTGTTCTGAATGACATTTACACAATTTAAATGTTCAAGAAACTCCCCAGCCCAGCATTTATTTTGCTTCTCCAGGGGCTCACAGTTTTTAGGCAGGAGGGGAAGCACAAGTTGCGCCCTGCAGGCTGAGAACTGCTCAAAGCACACCTCCTACCCGGCTGGGGAGAGGCCAGTGCTGGCACACAGAACCGGGAAGTTTGCTTCTGCACAAGTTCCATATCACTTTTCCAAAGCTTAGTGGGGTTCGCACTTGGCCAAGGAAAACCCCTAGTGACAGAAATGCTGCAGCTCTCAGTGACACATGCTGCCATTACCATGATGATGAAATCCTATGACAAGATGGTGGTAGGAGAGCAACAGGAGCACGACATTCAGCTGCTAAAAAAGACAGATTGCCTTTGTGAAGAATTCCCTAATCCCTTTCTTTTCTTACTCATCTTTAGTTTTCTATGGCTGGCAACTGCCCTCCCTCTGACAACAACCCATGCTGCCTTCTCACACTCTGAGGAATAATGATGTAAAGTTTATGAGATTATAGGCTGTTACAAAAGAAAAAAAAAAGAAAAGTGGTAGAAAGGGAGAATAGTGAGAAATGTTAACAGTTACAGAATATTTACATAATGGCTTTTTTATATTATTCCCAGAGATTCTAGAAAATTTTACAGGTATCTGCACAAGTCATGTTACAGTGTCAATGTTCCTAAGAAGAATAAGTTAGCAGCAAGCACACTATTTTAAAACATGATTGACTTTGTACAAAAGCCTTAAAACTATTTGTACAAGAATATTAGATAGCAGCTTCAGAATATGATTTAAATGACACATAGTAATTGTACTCTGGTGTTCAAGTACGTACCAGGAACACATTATAGGGGACCAAATTATTACAATAGAAAGTCCTATCGCTGTTCAATCGTTGTCAGTGAGCACAGCACAAATGGTTTTTAACAGCACAAGTACGAAGCAAGTTACCTTTCTTTGCTTTCTTCTGTAGCTTCAGTGTGTCAGACGATTTCTTTTTTATCTCTTGGCGGGCTTTTTTGTATTCTAAAAAAACACACAGTCTCTATTATCAACATACTCGATGGCAAAATAAGTGTTTTTCACAGGAAAAGGCTATATTTAAAGACACTAGACCACAAACTTTAAGAGGACAGCTGCTATTAATCAAAGTGACTTAGAACTGGCACTTTGTAGTGCCTATATGTTTGGCTTATTATAACATTTTAGGGTGTGAGCACATTCACATACCAAAATCTTTCCCAAACAAACAAAGCCTTTACAGAAATAACAACTGAGAACACAGTACAAAATTAGAGTGCTTTTCTTTTTCAGACTCATCCACTCTCAGGAATGGAAAACAGAGATGACAAGTTTCTCGAAACATCTGTGCTCAAAAACAAGCATCCCGAAAAGGCAAGGCAGAGAATATCTCCAGCATGAGAGTCGGGCAGAGGGAGCGGGTGCTAAAACTTTGCCCAAGGAAGGGGCACATTGCCAGCTCTTTCTGATGAAGTGGAGCACACTGGAGCTGTCCTCATTTTCAGATGAGCTGCAAATCCCATGAGAATTAAAATCCCAGAACAAAATATTCCACCTCTAGTCCAGGCACACTAAAGGTACCAGATATGAAAACTGGTACTTGAAAAAACAACAACAAAAAAAAAAGATAAAAGGCATGTATGCATGTATATACATATACACATACACTTTAACAAAGGTGGTCAATGTTATTGCTCTTCTATTGATAGAAAACCAGAAGCAGGCTGGAGGCAAGCACCAGGAACTGTACAGGGACCAACTGCACCCTCAACACCCAAGTCTACCCACTAAACCCTAAATCTCACTGCCACTTTGGCCAGGGTCACCTCTACCTGCAGGAACTCAGGTGATTCCTCCCTCCTGCTCACTACCTCCTTAAGTCTCTGCAGCACAAGGTGGAATTTTCTTCAAGAGCTGCTGATTTAGCCACCCCTGTTTGACCACAGGAGTAGTGAGGCAAAAAGCAGTAACTTTTTTGGAGGCCAAGAACACTCCTTCCCATCAGTTCTCATCCTCCCCAAAACAAATGATGGTGAGGCTGCCTCTTTCAATCATAGCAAAAATCTGCAATTTTCAAGGATCAGTGATGAACTGCAATCATCTTTCAGCACCCGTGCAAGAGGGATATCATCCCCTACACAAATTTTGCAAAGCCAAAGGCATCTATCAACATGCTCTTGCTGTGCAAGACTTTGCTGCCTCCTGCTCATTCCCCCAGGAAAGCCTCTGAAGCCATCACCAGCACGGCAGCTCTGAGCATCCTGTATCCAATGACACATTCCCCAGGTGCACACTTCTGTATCGCATCAGACATAAAATACCGATGCTGAATGTTTTACAGGACTGTGCATTCTCTGGAGGACCCTATGTCTGAGACATAACATGATCTTACAGTTAGCTTTTAACTACACCCCGGGGCTTTGCAGGGCTTGATGCGGCATCCCCAGTCCTCAGCACCACTGGAGATCACTCAGTGAGAATAGACTAACAGAGTTAAAACTAGTCACTGGTTACCAGTGCAGGAAAACAACCCATCCCTTGGGGTCCTGAAAGCTAAATCTTCAAAATGTATATGCAAGGGTTAAAAATTTGTTAGGCACTTTGGGAGAGGAGTGTTTTAGAAAAGAAAAGTTACTATACATATTTAAGCGCGTCATTCAGTTCCCCGGTACAAACATGAAAAGAGGAAGAAAAGCTGATATTACAATCTTATTCCTATTAAAGAACTCTTCCTCTATAACTACCTTTTGCATGGTCTTTATCCAGTTGATTGGCCACTTTCTTCCACTCTTCCATCTGTTCTTGAAGTGGGTTTATCAGACAGTCAATTAAAGCACTAATTTTGTTGAAAAAACACAAAGAGCAATCAAATCCTGCAGATGCCCCTATTCTTATATAGAGAGCCAAGGTCAATATTGGAGTATTTTTACTTTTTGCTGCGACAGCTACCAGTGTCACAATGTAAATATCAGAACATAAAAATGTTTACGCTGGAGAAAGCAAAAGAAAGGACTGGATCAAATAAAAAAATCCACATCACAAGATAACCAGAATTACTGTGCAGAAGTTCAGGACAGTGAGGAACAGAGTGTAAAACAGAGGAGCGACCCGAAACAGGGCCAACGTAAACAGTTAGATCCTACTCATCTGTCACACAAAGAGCAGTTTGAACGGACACTCCGGAGACCGGAAAGGTTCACAGAGCCGTGAAGATTATAAACTTAAATAACACACGTAGATGCACAAGAAGACAGAGCAGTTGTACAATCGAACAACATCCTGCCCACTGACGTGCCTCACCTCTCACGAGTGGAGTGCATGATACAACACTAGTGATGCTCCACTAATTAAGGAGATTGGCATCGAGTCTTTTAAACAGCTAATTTTGAAGTAACTAGAGACTAAAGTTGTCTCCTCACAACCAATTTCACAAACATCTTGACTTCAAAAGGGAAAAATCATACCAGGGCATCAGGAAAATGGTGAAGCATCATTTTATCTGAAGGGCAAGTATAACTTTTAAGCTTAGTTAAAAAAGGCACACGTGCAAACTGCTACTAACTACACAGGTAGTTTTTTTTACATATAGCCCAGCTTACACAAGTTAATTTTCTCTCATTCCCTCTACAGTCTAACTTTAACTGCAAAAAGTTGGTAAGAGAAATCTGCCTTTTCCATACTTCCTTGATCTAAGTCTCTCTCTTGGCCGCAAGCTATTTGGACTCTCCAGTAAGCTGAGGAAGCAGCACAACACTTGCTGCTGGTTTAAAACTTTGTGACTAAGCTTAAAGTACTGAAACAAAGACAGGTTGGTCACATCAGCAGCTGCCTGCTGAGCACCGAGCAAGAGGAACCGACAGTGGGAATTTGCAGTGTTTAAAGTGCTCCCACTGCCCAGAACATGCAGTGAAATCCTGCGTGTTTACACCACCTTGCGTGCTGCAGGGCAGAAAACAACTGCTGTTCTCAGTGACATGGTCAGAGACCAGCTGGAAAGCTAATGCTTGTGAACAGCTTTAGGTGTTCCCCAGTAGCAAACAAAAAATGACCCTCGAGCTCCAGGCCAGGTACAGAGCCACTCACCTTGAGAACTGTCGGAGTTTGGACTCTATACTTCTGTGCCTCATACACATCCTGGTGAGAGCAGACCCAATCTCTCTGGTACCACCTGAAAAACAAAACACGAGGCAGGTGAGACCCCTGATGAGAACCTTGCCCATGGTGCAGAGGCACGCCAATCAGAAGGCAGGTGCCAAGTCTTCCAGAGCAACTGTAAAACAGATTCATAACAACTGTAGAATTGACCAGGCTATTAACCAAGCAGACCTGAGGGAGATCTGTAACCTTGGGAAGAGACTAATTCTTCATCCAGAGACCAGAACCGAACAATTAGACACGACTAAAACACAGTTCTTCCCAGCAGCTTTATGTGCTGTGAGGCCCAACTCCACAGCGGAAGAGTTAAGAGAAAAGGGCTTGAGATGTCAGAAGCCAAGAAGCAAAGCTGGCAAGCAAGTGGGGGCATCTACAGACAGTTTATTCCCACGTTTTGGAAACAAACTTAGGGGATTCGATCCAACTTTCCCACCCCTAGAGTCTTCACATCCAATGCCTCAAAAGGATTGTGCTCCTCCAGAATATGTAACTGATTCTAGATACTGCCTCACACATCACTGACACCTGCCACCTCGGGTCACGCATCTGTTTTCCATTCCATTGCCAGGAGGTGGCACTATTTGCTCAATACCCTCACTCATCTCCATTTCTGACAACTGCATGACAGCAAGGACAGTTTTTTTCGAAGTGTTCCTCCTCCAAAGTTTTCCCTTTTAAAAGCACACATTCCATTTTATTCAGCATTACCAACTTTGATCAGCCTATAAAGCTGCAATATAATTTTGTTTTGGTTAGTGTCAGTTTTGATAATTGCTTAGTTCTTCTTTGCAAGCCAAATCTACTATTCTTAGGGTACAAATATGAACCTTTATACCAAGCTTGTCCCAACTGTAGCATTCTCTGGAAGGGTGAAGATATCACTATCTATTCAAAAGTCTTGTCTGATTATTAAAATAACCTTAGATTTGTAATATACAGTAAAATATCTTCCCTAGGCTTTAAAAATGGTATTGCACAAGTAAAAAATATTTTCCTTGTAAAGAAACTTGAAAATTTTGATAATTTTATTTATATACTAAGTACCAAACCAAGTCACCATCTTCCTGCATTCTTGCAGATTTAAATCTGTGCCTATGAAATGGCTCTGAAACAAAGACACTAAATAACTGGAACAAATTGTGGCTATTTGGTATTTTCCATTGTTCAAAAAGATAAACAGAAAGTCCTTTGTCACTTGCCCAATTACTCATGCTTTTATAAAGAGCTTTTGAAATAATATTATTTGGTAACATTGAAGAGCTGCAGCCTTGCTGCATACGAGTGGCTGGGAAAAGCATACGGATTCCAGCCTGGATCCAGACCCAGGTCTTCTGGTGAAGCTGCAATTGCCCAAGCTGCAATAGACTCTGGTAACTCAAAAACCAACACAGAAGATGGGGAAAAACATAATGGAGAGAAAGCAACTGGAAGAAGACAATCTTCACAATAAAAAGGAGATCTCTGTCCCAAAACATGGTCATTTTCTCTGGAGCCACCACCAAATAAAAGTAACTCAGAGCCTAATGAGGCACAGATCCAACAGCAGAGACAGAGAAATAAACCAAAAACTTCCCTGGCCGTTGGCAGAGCAATTTCCAATCGAGTTTAAGGAAAAGGCAGTTTTTGCAGGTTGAAAACTCACTGAAATACTGGAATGTTAAGGACTGCAATGGTTAAGTGACACTGCTTTCCTAAGCCTATTATATGAAAAAAGGAAGTGTCATTTCAGAACAGCAAATAGGAAATAAGGCACCATGTGTTTTGTAGACTAGGAAATAAGGGTCAGTTACTATTAATATTAAATTGCAAGATAACAAAAATTTAACTGAAACCCGAATAACCTAAGTATAAATATATGCCCTTAACACATAGTACAGATGGATGGGTAAGGTCAGCAAAACAGCTGCACTAAGTGAGGTCTATACATTGGTAGTTTAAAAAAAAAAAAACAAAACATAATTAAATAAATAAAGTCTGGAATAAAAAAAGGTTATTCCACAGGAAATAAACAAATCTCCAACTGATTGGAGATGAAGCTGTTACTGGTTCTTCCCACCTTTTGAAACTTCATGTTATCCATAAGTGTTTACAAGAGCATGGAAGTATGAGGTGTTCATTCTATTCTTTGAATAAAGACCACTCTAACAAAGGGAAGGAAAAGGGAAAAAATGGATTTGAGAAATTTTTATTGCCTCTTCTGGAAACAAGGTGTTGCAGAAGATGGGTTTAGGGGCCCCGGGGTACTGCTGGAAAGGCTGGGAGGGCTGAGCCAGGACCTAAGCTTGGGCAGCAGGAACCCAGGGTGAGCTGCGGGGAGCGGGCTGGGGCTGGTGAGGCTCCATTTTAATGTTCATGTTGAAGGTGCGCGGGAAGTCAGACAGTGCTGGCGAGGGTCAGCCAGGTGCTCTGAACTCCCACATAGCAGCTTTTGCCAACTATTCATTGAGAAAGGTGTTGCTTAGCCCTCCCTAAAGAGTGCAAATCCCTCCTAAACAGCACTTAAATTATAAACTCAAGCTGCCTAAAAATGAAGCACTGGGGAAGATGATCGCTCCAAATGGCTGTGACAAGAAAGGATTCCTGTTCCTCTGCAAAATCATAACTCACTACAATCAATAAACTGCGTTTATCGATAAATAAATTGAGTTTACAATAAACTTAATTCAGAATAAACCAAGCTTAACTTCCTTGGAAATGAGATTGCTGCAGTACTGCAAAATATCAATGGAACACCTGCAGCGACTGCAGGTGCCCTGTACAGTCTTTCCAGCAGCCCTCTCTACTCCTCCTGCTGCAGGACCATTTAGAGCGCTCCCTACAGCCTCCTGCCACACGGCTCACAATGCTGTTGGACGCAGACAGGAGTGAACTTTGGGTTTATGCCCCAAAGCCTCCTTACTGGCCGCCCGCTGCCACCTCACCACACGCCCAGCAGCTGATGGCCACATGGTGCGTTGAGCGTGGAGTGGGGCAGGTGCCCACTGAAAACCTCTTCTGTGCCAGCAGCTTCTGCCCAGCAAAGCGGAACCAGTCTTTGTTCAACGCATGCTGCTGCAATGAAGTCACTGGGCATTTCCAAATCTCATCTAAAAGCTAATATTACTGGTGTCTAATTAAGTGCAGGAGAGAGAAACTCTTCAAGAGGCAAGGGACTTTTTAACTCTGGCATTCACTCAATTAACAGAGGCAGGAACAGTGTCCAAGAGTCCTCCCTCCATTCCCACCCAGGTGAGACAGCCCACAGAGGTATGGATACACCTCCTGCGGAGTTTCTGAATGCTAAAACAGCAGCAGCAGCATTTCAGAAAGAATCACCTCCTCGGATATGTCTAAACAATTTGCATTTTGCAGGTGCCTCAGCAAGTCCTTGTTAAAAATCAGCCACCAGACTGAAAGACAGTACCAGTCCATCTCCTCCCACACCTGAATCCCACTGCTCCTCCTCAATGTAGTACTCCAACCACATGAGTTAAATAGAACTTTACCTCCCTGTTCCCAACTATATTATCTGCAAAGAATTAAAATGCTTCCTGAAAAGGCAGAAAAAAATTAAGTACAGGCCGCTCACCGCCCCTTGACTGATTGAGTTGGAGCACCACGGCCTCTACCAATGAGTTCAGTTCCTTCTGGGAACACACGCAGTGCAAAGAGTTTATCTCAACTGCCAGCAGGTTTCTGCAAGGCTGGTTCCCACCAGCAGAACTCCACCGATGCTCCTGTTTCCACAGGGCCAGCATCAGCTGGCTACACAAACTGGCAGAAGGGAACCATTTTGTACCACTGCAGTGGTTTGAAAATGTCCAAACATAACAAGGGATGGTCGTTTGGATTTGTTTCTTTCACTCAATCTGAGCCAGACAGCCTTAGTGAGCAACAGTAACGTACGCTTTATATAAATTCTCGTTCGATGTTACTGTAGCAGTCCAGTCCCAGGGGAGCAGGTAGGCAGTGTGCACACTCTACAGACATTACAAGCAACATGAATGTGAGTGTGAGTCCTGGTATTAGCTGCGCAGCTGAGTATTCCAAATCGGGTTAAGAAGTTTACTGTGCTGGGCTATGCCGCAGTCATACAAAACCTGCCTCAGCCTAGAAATTAATTTATGGTTTATCTTTCCGGAAAGACCAGCTCTGCAAGTGACCAGCTGCCCACTTATTCAAGAACAGAGTCATGAGGCAGGCGAGCAGAAGACCAAGTGGAGATAACTCCTCTTCCAGTGCTATTAAACCACAGATGTGGTGGCAAAAAGCATCTGAAACAGAAGAGCGTCAGGATCGCACCAAAAGCACTGCCTGTCTCCACTTCACATACCAGCAGGTCCCTGGCAAAAAGTTGTGATGTTCTCCAGTAAAGATAACTTCCTGAAGGGAAATACTGAGGCCACACTAGCAAACTTTTCATTAAAACAAGAGTATGCTGGGTAGGTGACTTGGGCTCCACTCGCTGCTCTGCAGCTCTGTAAGTTAAACTACTGTGCCTTGGGCTCTCAATTTATAAAATGAGGCTGTGAATTATCTGCTTCTCTGACATACTACAATAATTCATCCATTAAGGCAAACAATGCTTGGGAACAGTGTAAAGTAATACTTAGAAACCGGAGACGAGAGCCTTATTCATCAAAATTCCCACTCAAGAGAAAGTGGCTTAACAAAACGCTCCTGTCAAATATGATTAGAAAGTGGGTGATAACATCAGCTTTATTTCTCATAAGTAAAAGGCAACTCTGCAAGGCAAAACCTGCTTGCTCTCTCACCTTCCTTGCTTCTCCCTAGTCCTGCCTAAGTCTGCAAAAGACCAAAAATCTTTTTCATGTAAGATAATTAAACAAAAGCCTGTGGATCACAACACTACAGTGAGTCCACTATAAATTATTTTCCTTTGATGCTTGCTTGTCATTCAACATTGCAGAGACACAACAGGGAGAGACTGCAGGAATGAGATTCAACTGTTTTATTGGAGTCGTTACGTTTGTATTTAATAACGATCATATATCAAGGAAATGATTATTTGATGAAATGTGCAGCTGTACAACTGCATGGCCTCTGTATACTCCAAACAACCCACTACAATCAACCTCTTATCTTCCTCCTCTTGCTTCACTGTTGAGAAACCCCAGAAGTCTCAGAAGATGAGTCTTGCCTTTCAGGAAAGGCCTTTAAAACTCCAGCTTATTAACGAGCTCATCTTTATCTTCAAGGGCAGAGTCCAAATGTGCCAGCTTCTTCTCTCTTTCCCAAAAGGGAGAGAATGATGGAAAATGGGTGCAATACTTTTGTAATTTCTGTAATTTCAAAGTTATCAGAAGAGGCTCCTATTTTCGAGCAAAGATTAAAGCAGGAGTGGAACAGAGGCTACATTATTAAATACAGCGCTGAACACAGAGGCTATGGCAGGATGACTAACAGTAGGACATTTTAAGTTAATGGTCATTACTCAATGCTTATCCAAACTCACTCTGTTAGAAGAGCAAGCAGTTTCCATCACTGATTACACTGGGCATGGACCCTTGATCTTGCAAAACTGTTTATGTGGATGCCGCCATGAAACTCAAGGATGATGGGATCAGTGCCAGGGTGTTTCAGCTGACAGAGAAAAAAGGAAGGCTTTTGCCTAAAAGTGACCAGCACAGGGGTTGTAAGCATTACCACTGGGACAGAAATCTGCAAGTTGAGCTATGGTAGCACCTTATATTTTGGGGTGTCAATTTGGCCGCCAGGTAAGGTTCGGAAGTTGGAAAAACACACCAAGTACTGCAGACAACAGATGGATCTTGTTCAGCATCCACCAGCCCAGAAATGAAAATGGGACACTCTTATTTCTACAGCTCCTATAAGTCTTTCTGAGCAGCGCTTGGCAAACTCTCTGAAAGCTGCTGCTGAAAACAAGCAACAAAAATTTCCTAAAGTTTGTAAAAGAAAAAAAAAAGTTTTAAATTAGACATCTTTCAGAGAAGACTGGATCAACAACTGCAGATTCAAGGTCAAACTCAGTTAAGGATTTTAGATTAATCAAATTTAATGTGACAACCCTGGCAGGTCATTGTCATGTAGCACACCTCTGCAGTGGTCACTGCAAAGGAACAGTGCGCTTGTAATGTTCAGCTGAGTGCTCTTTTGGGCAAATTACTTGGAAAATATTATTTACAGAGGCCTGATATGAAGCGGTTACATTTGCTAGAGCCCTAGGCAGTCCAGAAGATCCCCAGAAGAAACCACGGTAGATGGGTTATTTTCTCTTTTGCAGAAGAAGCTAGCATTTGTTCATGGATGGGACTAGCAGGATCTCAAATTTCATTCACATTGATTTAAAAAAAAAACAAACAAACAAAAAAAAAAAACAAAGGAAGAAGAGCTAAGGAAAGAGTGGCAGTGGCAGGTAGGTAAAGCAGCAAAAGGAACAGGAAACCTGAACCATCGCAAGCCCACAGCCTGCTCTGGCAACCGCCAGCTTTAGGAAGTCTTCAAAACAGGTTATGACCATGTTCCAGTCAGTCTGTTAAAGAACATGCAAGAAAGTTCTTTTGAGTTCTTCTGATCTAGCTTATTCCTCTGCTCAGCAGCATTTTTGCTTACTCTAGCTGTTCTCCTAGTAGAGCATTGGACAAAATCCTCACCCCATGGAAGTCAACACGCGCACTGCCTTTAAACAAGCAGGGTCAGAATTTCACCTGTGCACATGGAGGTCACTACACAGTCCATCTGACATATTAAATATTGTCCTGAACCAGCCCTGCTATGATGTTTGGACAGTTTGGGCTTAGTCAGCCTTCAGGGCATGCTGCAAAAGCACACCTCTGGTTCTCTGCTTTTAAAGAGTATGTCACACACACGCAGCTGGATGAAAATGCTTTGGGAAGGTTTAAGTTACGTTATCATAGATGTATTGATTCAGTTTTGGAGAAACCATGAAGTTTGTCATTGATTCACAAACTTGTAAGAGACACAAAATGCACCACTCATCCATGACGTCCTATTAGAGAATGGTAAAGGTCCAGGCAGAAGTGCTTCCCATAAAAAAAGCCTCAAGTTTGAGCATGTTTTTGTCAGGAGTGCAAGCTGGTTTGGTCTCTCCTCCTCTCCCTTTCACAAATGGTGTTGCCAGCACAGACAGCAGCATCTTGCTTCTGGAGACTCCTTTCAAGAATTAGTATCCATCTCTCCTTGCAGGTGCTTGTTGTTCATTTTTGAGAACTCAGAGTTCCGCATCAAGGTTTTAACACCACAAAAAATACAGCATCATTAGAAACAGATTTGCTTAGAAGAACAAATACCACACGTGTTTTCCAAGGACCATTATTTACATTTAAGTCTTTGGAATACAAATAATTTCATTACTGAAAACATACAGGGTCTGCTAAACATCTGTACTCTAAATGAAATTATGCCTACTAATATTGTCCATACCTTCTTCCTATTTCTTTTCAAATTTATAGTCAAATGTATTTTCAAAATCATTCTATGAACACCTACGTAAACCTAACGGTTTAATCTGAGCAAATCCAACTGTTTGCTCCAAATGCTACACCCACTAACGGCTTAAGAAAGGCAGGCAATGTGAGTCATCAAGCTCGCTCTCCAAAAAAACAGGAGCACACTAATAAAAAGGATTCTTTGTAATAAAAAGGGAATTCCTGAAGCTGCTGAGGAACAGGAGGCAAAGCCTATGTGCTATTTCGGAGTAACGTGGGGCAGCATTGCAGAGCCGAGCCACCAGCCGATGAGTACCTAAAGGCTGGCTCCAGCAGCCAGCGATATGCTGCACCAAGCACTACGCTCCACTGCTGCTCTAGAAGGTGAAAAGATGGAGCTCTGGTTCTGACCTATTTAGATAGCCAGACTCATTGATCTCCATATCTCCATGAATCTGGCTCTAAGTGGACAGTTACTGTCAGCCCAACGTGTGAAGAAGGCCGTAACTCAAGATCCTTATGCTCCTCTGAAATACAGCTCTTTATCTTGTCTGGGCACAGCTTTGAACTGCGATGTAATCTGATTAGACGCCAGCAATATTCATTGAGGGGAAGGGATAATACACTTACAGCAAATGGCTTGGAACACCAAGTGCAATTCCACTACATGCTCAGCAGAACATGCACTGCTTATTTTGAACTGGCAACTTTCACAGAGACTCTGAAAAGCCTACAGGTACTTCTCTTTGTGTTTAGCTACTGCCCTTGCAAACACCTCCGGTTCCAAAAGACAAAAGCTCCTTAACTCAGGTCTCCCAACCACCCGTGCTGCTGATCCCAATCCGGCAAGGATTTCAGCTATGACCAAATAGCTGCTGCCTCCAAAGCACGACTAGGACAAGCAGGTGCAAAAAAAGGAAGAGAAGATTTTTTTTTTTTTAATCCTAGTCAGCAGATCTAACTGAAACCCCACAGTAAGCAAGCAGTTCTGCAGAATAAGGCGGTACTATTTTTACATGCTGTCACTTCTTCAACACAGTGCACTTCCCCAGTGAACGGAGGGAAAGATCATAGAGGGACAAAGGGAGGTAAAAAACATTCAAACCACCTTAAGAAATTATCAGTTCAAGAAATTTTAGAGAAAGTTCATTATGTTTCAGCTAGCTAGATGGAGATACAGAACTATCAACCCATCAAAAGACTCAATGCACACCAAGGCATTGAGTGTAGGATCTTTGTCCCTGGGTACAAGGGGAAGTCCTGCTCCTGTCCCAAGTATTCAGGGACGTGGTTCCCTCTTGCTGGGGCAACCTTGTGCCTTTGCTCAGCATTAATGATCTCTAACTGCAACTGGCATGTATGAGGGAGATGGTGGTGGTGATGCTTCAAAAGGCAATACATTCTCTTTCTGGTACTTTCTCAAGGCAGCTGCTCTGTGTGCTGCAAATGCCATTTAAAAATCACCTCAAATACATCCTGAAATCCCATGGCTGAACTTCATCCCTCCTGATTTATTTAGTGCGTCTCCAAACTCATTTCAACTTGGCTTGGTAGAAGCCCAGAGATTAAAAACACAATGACTTTGCAGACTTCTCCTCTAAAACTCAGGAGACTCATCAGCAGACACAGGGAGAACCTGCATACATACCTCTTTAATCAAGGGGCAGATAATTAAAGGGTAACAAGAATCCAAGGCATTAGGGTTTACAGTTAGCCAGACTGCCCCAAAGCTCACCTTGCTCAGTGCTATATATAAACAGTTGTGCTGTTCACCAGGGCAGCTTTCAAACAGTTAACTAGTTTTGTCCTCAAAGATAGACTGATTTGTGTTTTTTTTTGGCAGCATCCCACTTCTTTTCTACTTCGGCTTCTTCAGCCTTACTACAGTATAATGAATTTTCACAAAAGCAAAGTAGAACGTCTCTGCATGGGTTTGACACCAGCTGGCTGCTTAAGCTCACAGTATGAAGGAATTTGATATACAACACTGAACTCGGCTTGAAAAAAAAGAGTAATATTTCACCTGTTACAGAAAGTGAAATGAGGACAGTCATCTCCAAGCAGAGAAACCAGAGGTCTTTGTGCTTTTGGCCACAAACTTAATAAACACACACTCTGAAAGACTCAGCAAACTCTAAATTCATACTTCAGATTTAGAAAAGGTGCAGGCATTTTCTCCTTTACTTGTAAGCAGCAAGTGAGGCAGTTTCTCACAAGAACAAGGCTGCACGCAGGTCAGGTGAGACAGCTTACAAGCACAGGACTGTGCTCCCCAGATCTTTGGCTGCTTTGAATGCACAGATTCACATGCTCTGCAGGCAAACTCCTGTTATCCCCCAAATCCTTCCAAATAATCTATGCTGTCATGCTGCATTTAAAACGTGCCTGCTTAAACTACGAAGAGCAGCGCAGGAGAAAAGCTTCAAGAGTTCTCTGATGCATAAAAAGAAAAAAGCACATCTTGTAGAAAAGATCAAACGAAGCTGCAGAGGTGTACAGTGGTACAAACACGGCATTCCGCAAGACACTTAGCAGTGCTGATTGGCACGTGAACACCAAGGACATGCTTATCTCTTCCTGTGAGGGCAGAGTAACTGGATTTCTTCTTCCAAAGAAGCTCCATTGGGCTGTAGCGAATGTCTTTGACCACTGGAACAGCAGCTGCACATATTTGTGCTGTACTTGCCCACCGTGATGCACGCACATGCAATGCACACCAGGTCTGTAAGATCTATGTAAGAAGGCTAAGTTTTAAAATAGCACTCAAACATCTATAGTAAGAATAACCACAAGAAGCTTCAGGAAACCAGGATTTGAATCGATGAAAAAGACTAGAAAGCAAAACACAGAAGGAAAACAAAGATGATTTAAGATTAGGGCTTTGCAAGTCCTGAAATTTAAACCTTAAAATTGGCAGCAGAAGCTACCCTGTGCCTACAGCAGCTCCTTTACAGCACTGCTTCCCCATCCTTATAGCCATTCCCTCTCTGCAGCACAGAACACCTTTTGTGCCTCCTCCCATTGAACAGCCCGTGGAAGACAATTTGCACCTTACACTCCACACAGGACAAACCTTCAGAGTACTGTTACCATTCTAGCCACGTCCTGCTCATCTTACAGTCCCTAAAACAATTGGGGCTGGGCAGTTTTAAGTAAGGATGTCATTCACATAAAGAGTTCTGCTAAGGCTTTTGTAGCAACCGTGTGCAGACTGTGTTAATACCCTTTCAGGGGATGCCCCTCGTCCCAGTCTAGGGAAGTCCATGTGCCTGTACTGCTCCCTTCCAAATACTGGTGTAACTTCCTTCCTTTCAGCATCTCATAGAAAAGAGACACATAAAACAGTTCAGGCTGGAAGGGACATCAGGAGGCCATGTGCTCTGCTTCTCCACTAAAAGCAGGGCCAACTTTGATGAGGTTTCTGAGGGTTTGACCAGTCCAGCTTTGAATGTCTCTAGGGGTGGAGATTCCTGGGCTCCTCTTCCAGTTGCTGACTAGTGCCACTGTGAAAACTGTTTTCCTTACCCAAAACCAAGAGTCCATTGTCCCAGCAGTTCAAACCCACGGTTTTCCAAGAGCTTCTTGGGAGGCTGTGTTCCTCTGACACTGCTTCATCAACATAACAGTAAATACACGTGGAAAGTGTTTACTGGTTTTCATCCAAGTAAAAGCTTTGATGTAAAAGGAATTCAAACATCGACCTTATGCACAGAAAAAGCATTGTCATAACCCAATCTGGCAAAAAAATGACATCTAGGGTATTTTCAAGATGACATAAACTCAAAGTTCACCTACAAAAAGTGGCCAGCCTAAGTGCTAACTTGTTCAAATGCATCCATGTACATTCACTTTTGTTGCATTTCTTCGGGTTTCTCAGAAAAATGAATTCACAGTGCTTTATGGTTATGCTGATTTTAGTACAGAAACATTCATCTGGTCATTTGACATCTCTGGTAATGCAGGAAATCCATCTAAACCTCAGAGTTCCTCACATGCTCCGATGCTCCCTTGGTCTTCTAATAGACCTCATCAACCTGCACCTGTAATACACAGTTGGCTGTGACCTATTGCCATTAATTTGTCTATTAAAGACAAAGGGAAGTGTCAAAGGTGGATGGAGGATTTCTGACCTAGGCTTTAAGCACTGTAATGCACAGGACTCGCATATAAATTACAAGTTTAGAGGACAGCGCTGAGAAAGAGTCACCTCCTATTTAGAATTAACTGCTTCCCCCTGAGACTACCTTGATTTAGTACCATGTAACCCATATTCCACATTTCACAGGGATATTGTTACACAAAAGGATTTTCTTCCTTCCATCCTGCTCGGCCATGTGAAGCAGGAACTATCAGTTCATCCAGCTCTTCTCCCACAGTCAACCTGAGGGACAGGTCGCTCAGAAATTACACGCACAAATGGGAACACTGTTACAGGGAGTTTGAGGGAATCCACATTTCTAACACTGTGCTGGGAATGAAAAGCCTTGGATCACTCAACAGAAAGTCATCTTGCCATGTGGTCTCAAAACCAGTTTGTAAAACACACGGCCAACAGAGATGACGAGATTTTATTTTGCTAACCAAAGTGAGAGCCCCCCAGGTTTTGGAAGCTTTAAGACTTGGGCTCTAGTCCCAAATCCCCAAGCACAAGTTTGGCTGAAATCCATCTGCTGCTCACCAGCGTGTTCAGCTCTGTCCTAGACTGAAAGGCAGAAATACTGCAAGACAGTGAAAAATACAGTCTGCAGAACAAGGATGCAGCTGCTCTGAAAAGGTGTCCAGGAAAGAGGTAATTACTGACTTGCCCACCTTCCCCTGATGGGTAGCAGCGCTTTAAGGCACTGATTCATGAGCTGTGTTTTTTTGAGATGATGGGATGTACCCTAGCACAAGCCTAGAGGCAGTGCAAAGCACAGCCCACAATACAACTGTGCTGAGATCATGGCAACCAAATGTCATACAGAGCAAAGTGTCTTCTCACCGTGTACCTTTCCATGAGTGCTGCTGCCGTCAGGTCAACATCACTCATGTGCCTGTATTTAATTTCTGCACTGACAAGGAATTTATGGTTTTATTTAGGGGGCCCTTCTCAAAAGAGAGCAAAGGTGCCTCAAATTGTTTTCCCCAAGTGAAGTTCATCTGCAGACAGCTCCTGAGGAGCAACTAACACATGGGAGTTTAATAACATGATACTGCTTTTGTTCCTTGACATTCTCCTGGGCATTGCAGGGTCAATGCAAGCCATTTGCAAATTTAAAGTTGCACTTAAAAACACACACACACTTTCTACATTGTTTGTAGACCAGACTCAACTTGTTTCAGAGAGAATCAACCTGTTTTCTCCTGCTCGTACAAATACCCAACCAACTTAATCATGCTAAACTGCCAAACACTTGTACTGGTAACTAGTTTTGTTATCACAACACACCACAGTGAAAATAAACCTTAATAATGAGATACAAGCAAAATTTAAAACAAAATATATTTTTCATGTGCTCCTTTTTAATGTGGTTAACTTCTGCAGTTACACTCTGGTAAGCGTGATATCATCAGTCTTAATAGACTCCCAATACAACGGCAGTTTCTGATTTATTTCCCCCCATCCCACATCCTCTTCAGAGTCCATTTCTATTTCAAGCATCAGTACCCAACGCTTGCAACATCTGCAGCTTGCCAAGCCAGTTTATCTCTAGAAAAATGGATACAAACTACTTGCCAACAGAAGAAAATACAACCTGTGCTGAAAACTACGGCTAGCCTGTGCTTTTTCCATCTATCCATAAAGATGGCAATGCAATGGCAACTGCTAATTAAAGCAGACAGGTTTAAATGGTGTAAAAGCCATAATCACAATATGACATGTGTAAGTCTCTAAAGACATATATATTAAAAAATGAAGCTAAAAAGCCCATCAACCAAAACCCTGTAAAGGGATAAGCACTCTCAGCTTTTTACACTGCATTAAGGAGAACAGAGAGCTGCTGCTGAAGGCTGTGCAGAAAGCACAAGATACAGAACCCTGTGCAGAAAGCACAAAATCCACAGTAAGAAGCACAGAAAACACAGATAGTGAGATCTGTCATTACGTGGTACTAAAGCCTCGCTTTCCTGAGGCTCCCGAGCAGCCCTTCGGCTGCCAGAGTATCTGTCCGTGACGTAAGCTACAGAACTGCAATGCAGCACTCACACGGGCACCGATTAGCTCTCAATTTGTGTTCTGAGGCAGCAGCACTGTCACTCATCCTGAGTGAACTCAAGGGCATGCCTTCAACAGAAAATAACTGCCACATTTCACCTGTCCAGCTGCAATCCGTTTCAGATACAACCACTTAGGCTTTAGCCTAAATTTTTGTAACAGCTTGTTTAAAGTAGGTAAAATCATTGATTAAATTAAAAAGCCCCCAAAGGACTGGTTTTTGGTACGAGAGTAAGGACGGTATAACTGGGTCTTGATGTAAGCAGTTTTTCTCTAGTTAAGAACAAAAATCTGTCCAAAGAAAGTAGTTAGTCTCATTAAATCTGCCATTCCCAATAGGATCAAAAGGCTGTGAAAGGCACAGCTTGCAGGTCAGACTGTAATAAAACAAGAACAAGATATCTCAGGTTGGCAACCCAACCAGCAATTTCCTATCCAGGAGATGTGGCAAAACTCTACGGCAGCAAAGGTGGGAAGCGCTAAAAAATCCTGTGGAGATGCACGGTAAATGCTAATAAAAACAGAATCACATGCAAGTTGCTCAAAGCAACAAATCTTTACACCAGGTTTGCTAAAATGTAGACGATCTAGGGGCAAATGTAGGCATGAAATAATTAAAAATCTATTGAACTCCAAAGACAGAGACAAAGAGATACGTGCTATGAAAATAAAATTAAACCTAACACTATTTTAAAGCACTTTAGAAGGTGATTGAAGACAAACTAGGTACAAATCAGCATCAGCAATTACCCATCCAATGACTTTCCTGGTTTGCTAGAGGCAGCTCTTGCAAGTCAAGTCAGCAGTGGCGATGGGGAGGAGGAGGAAGAGGACCCCCAGGGACATTTTTTCCACCAAGAAACGAACGTGAGAAGATTCCGCTTTAAACCTGAAGTGCATACAGAAGGCAGTATGATACACCTCCCTTTGAAGTTCGATTGCCTTTTGCAAAAGGAAGAAAAAATAATATCAAAAGAAATGAGCTTGCAAAAAAAGGTGAAGAGATCTTTTTAGCAGAAGTTATTTTCCATGAGGGCACCATCTTCCTTCAGCCTGACTCCTGCATGGAGAAGCCTCCAGAGTGTCACAGGGACAGGGTGCTCCTCATCCAAATGTAGCTGCTCACTACTAAAAACGCACCTTCGCTTGGAGGTTTTGTTAACCGAGTTGCAATGGACATATTTCAAACAACTTTGACGCTGCCAGATCTTGGCGGGCAATAGTGTGAAACACTACCTTGGGAAGTCGAACTGGAGGGAACTACGGCCGCTTAGGGTTCTGATGAGCAGGCAGAGACTAAAAGTCAAAGCCCTGTGCATTTTGCTCATTTAAAAATATATCCCCTGTCAATTTATTCTTCCATCTATTAGTGAGGTCAAAGTTCAATCTGAAATCTAGACAAGCCACCAGCCCTCCTGGGTGAGGCACTCTACTTTCTGCAGCCAGCAGCATACAAATGTTTGGTGGGCTCAGGATGTCTCAGGAGCTTCCCTTGGCTCTCCAGCCAAAGTGACACGGTGCATTTGGAGCAAGGCTGACCAGAGACAGCCTCCGGCACAGCGCACATCCAGGCAGAAATGTGGGTCTCTGAGCAGCAGCTGGATGCTGTCACCCATCCTTTTCCTTTGGAGGTTTTGGCTCCTTCTGTCTCTGTATGACTGGCATCAGCATATCCCAAGAGCAGTACTCTAGCCCTGGAAAAGGCCACTAGAGCATCCAAGGATCCCTCCTAAAAGTAAGAAGACCCACTAGAGATGAGAACAGCCACCAGAAAGGTGGACACAAAGACAGAAACCAACACAGAGCCTCTCCCAACAACCCATCAGATGTCAAAGGTCCATCCTTCCCCATAAAATAGCTGTCTGTGGCCCAGAACTCTCCTCTAGAGAAAGTGCTGCTCAGCTTCACGTGCTTGTTGGTCACCAAGGTACGAGAACCTGGCAGGCAGTTTCCACACGCTGTTCCAGCACTCTGCTCTCTCTGACCCATTCCAAAAGTAAGGAAACAGTCAAACTCAAAACATGTCAGTGGTCTATCAATTTAGTACAGCCAACACTTCTGAAAGGAAGAACTTCCAGCCTTAAGTCACACACAGTCTTTAACTCAGCCTCTCAAACAGGCTAACGCATTTATAGCAGGATATGCTTCCTGCCATAAAACATCCATATGCAGAAAATATTACAAACTTCCTTCAAAATCTATATTTAAGTTGGCATGATAATGCACTGCTGCTATCACTGCTCATCGCTGACTTTTTACGTGAGCTAGAGGTTTAGATGCTTTAGCACAGCTTTCTGTTATCTGCAAGTTTTTCTCCATCATCATCCAAATATTCGTTCAGGAGAGACTCCAAGACAGACATCACCTCTCCTGGTGACTCATGGCAGTGAACCAAACGTCGTCTAAGGAGCACGGATCATTGAGAAAAGCTATTTAAACCAAGCCCAGTATTTCGATAAGAAAAGTGTACTACCTTTGTCAACTTGAGAGGCTCTTTTACAGCAGAGAGCATGGGAGGATCTGCTAGGCAAAGAGCCAAGTCCTCTCTCTACAAAACCTTCCCGACAATTGCTTCAGTGACCTCAGGGACAACCACAGGGACAGGAATGATAGTCCAGTCCAAGTGACACAGTTCCCCTGCTCACCCGCATGGACAAATTAACTCCAGGAAGAACCAGTCTGTTCTTTTCTCTGCCAGTGCAGTAAAACTAGAGAGGTCTATAGTTTCTTTAGGCAGAAGCAGGGATGCTCTTGGCCTAGTAAACAATAAGACACGATTAAATTGAAAATGCTGCACCTGCCTGGCTGTAGGAACAGGGACCTGAGGTCCAGTTTTACTCCTGGAATTCCCTGTGATGAACAAGAATGAACTTCTCAAAACTCTTTGATTCAAATTTTAGGATAACTCGATTTTCTAAAGAACACCAATGCCACACTGGTGGCGATTTGGGGAAAGTTGTGCAAAGTCCATGCAACATTTTTTAGCATGGTCTCTCATAAACAAGTGCATCGAGATCCTTAGTGTGAGCCTGAAAGACAAGCGTGCTTGTGTGCCTCATCTTCAGAATACAGATCTCCAAAGTGCATCTTCTCAAACTCCTCTAGTAACTTCAGACATAACACTCAGAGGTGGGCGAAAAAAGGCAACACTATTACAATTTCTATTACTATGACCTTTAAATGTTTAACTAGCAATCTATTCCTTGCAGTCAAGATAAAGCCATAGGTGATTAGCTTCACTATGAGTCACTATGCCCCTGTAGTGCAATAATTCAATTAGACACTTTAACAGCCTTTAATTTTGTTTGAGATCTGCTTACTATAGCCACAGTCCCATAGATACAATTCTGTTTTGCCTTGCAAGCTAAGCAGGGTCAGTCCAGGTCAGTGCTGGATTGAAGGAGAGGTCTCACAGAAAATCCCAGATGCTCCAAGAAATGGGGCTGCTGTTTCCAGAAGAGGCATTGTGAACAAGAGCACTGGGAGAGGGTCTGGAGCTTGTGTCGGGATACAAGCTGCAAACTTGCAGTGAGCTACGACTGAGAGCTTGACCTCTACTATTCATTGATCTCAGGACACACATATTTCACTTGCTTGGGCTATCTGCTACCCTCCAGCTAAATTGGACAGGCTATTCTTCATTTGCTGTCGTAGCTGCTGTGAAAATACTCTTAAAGGGCTTTCACATCTCCAGAAATGGCTTCAGTGTAGTGGTGTGTGATCACCTTCAACTTCTAAGCCTGATCCATTCCTCAGATGTGTTACAGGTACCAGGAAATTGCTGGAGCAGCTGAATAAAGTTTCCCTTGTAATATGTAACACACAACTTCATCATGATTCAATTCCACATGGATTTTAGAAGTTATACAGGAAAGCATCTGCAAGTTTGAACTGTGTTCTCGACAGCCAAGGTTCTTCCCCCTCCTCCAGAGTAGTTTCTTTTTCCCCAGCAGCTTGATAAGCAATTCTGAAAAGGAAAAACATACTTCCCTACTCCCCAGGGCTGAGTCAGCAATGGCAAATGCAAACTCCCAGAGCATGCATATACCCTGCTGACCTCTGGACCTCTAAAATTGTTCCACTTTTCCTCAGCACTTCAGTTCCCCAAGCCCAGGCACAGGCACAGTGTACTTGAGTTGCACTCGGGCTCACAAGACCAGTCCCTGATTTCTGCTCACAGTCCAGAGGGTTACCAAAACACAAAGGTAAATTAGCGGGAAGGGTAAATGTTCTTTCCACCAACTCACGGCCAAATACGCTTACCAAGAATCAAACTACACACAGTATCTTCTGTTCTGAGCCAGCACCATGGGGCATGCAAGTGAAGTTTAAAAATTTACTTTCGTAAGTTTCAGCTTAAAAATTATCTTTTGTCACCCTTTACTATTACATAAAGTTTAGAAATCTGTTACTGGCTGGAACATAACAGATAAATGCTTTACCTCAGACAAACCTGCTCATGGGTCTTGATCCAGAGATCCTGGGTTCAAACTCCACTGTAGTGGTCCATTCATACACAACTTACAAGATTTCACAGAAAGCAATGAAACATTTTTGTTCTACAGCAGGTAACTTGAACAAAGCCTTTCATTAAATATTCTTCCACTTCTTAAGCTAAGCATTCTGCACTATGGGAAAGAGTTATTTTTATCTCATACCTACCCTGGTTGTATTTATAAGGCCACATTTAGTATGATATGGGTTTTTTTTAATCCAGGATTAGACTCACCAAGAGTCTCATCAACACATCAGAGGTTGCAAGGAAAATATTTGTACCGCAAGCTCCAGCAGGTATGCACATGGCTTCATCATCATAAACACATCCATCCCAGAAAACTGCATTTTCATTCGGCATTGTGCTGCCATCCATGAAGTGTTAAATCAAGGCTACTGCTTAACGGGCCTAAGATTACAGTGACACAGGGAAGCCCTAACGAGAGTTTTGCAACACTGTATTGAAAAAGGGCTTCAGAACCAGTTACAGTGGGAAGATTTACATCAAAGGCATCTGTATCTACAGGAATGCGAGATGTTTAGTGTCACAAGGGTAAAAGATTAAAACGGTGGCCTCATAATAGAAAGTGAACCAAAAAACAAAAGAAATTCATCTTACACATCAAGATGATAAGCTGGCAAAAAATAAAAGCAGGTGAAGTCACGTATCAGCCTCCTGACTAGAAAGCAAGAAAGATGCAATCTATTTGGCTTCCACTTAAGTCCAAAATCTCATATTTCTTTCTAAGAAAGCCTTAAACCAAGACTCTTATCTGCCATTCTAATCTTGTACTTTGGTTCACACAGTAACAGTAAAGGCACAGCATGTGGGCACCACGATTTCTTTCTGTTTCCAGTTCTTCTAAAATCACTCTCAGCGCTTCAACCTCTTAGCTCTCCTACAAGAAAAACCTGGTGAGTCACCAGAAGCAACTGAAACGCCTGAATACCTGTGACCTGTGCAGAGCTGAGATGCTCTTTTACCTACGAGATTTCACCTCCCCAACACACACCAGATAATTTTGAGATGGCATTAATGCCTTCAAAACTTGAACTGGTGACTTCTGGAGTTTTCTGCTGAAACAAGGAACACCACAGGCGCCAGAAGTGGAGGTTTAGCGGGTGAAGGGGGAAGCCAGAATAAAGCATATGTTTAACAGCTGGGCTAGGAGAGGCCATAAACCTTTCCTTTTCAAAAGCAATGCGATCTCCATACCACATCCCACATCCCAGGGGCGTGGGAGTAGATACTTCCCTGGCGCAGATGGTAGACTGGGCTCAGTACACTGTAACTCACTGTAACTCAAGCAGCTCCTGCCTCTGGTGGGTAAGACATAAAATACACTGTCAGCCTGAGAAGAGACATGGGTTGTGCTCTTGTATGCTCAGCGCACAGGAGATGGTCCTTTCCTTAAAGGAGAGCAAGTGACTGACATTTGGTCAATTAGTTCTCTATTAACATGCAGCTGGGGACCTGGTAATGAGAACACTTTTTTTTTCTTCCTGATTTGATAGAGTAGACATTGAAATATGTTTTAATCTGCAACACAGACTGGTAAAACCAGCTGCCCAACAGTCTCTTTCACGAAGGCTTAATTCTCCTTGGAGAGCTCAAGAGCAGCTTTACTGCCTGCCAGATAAGTCATGTTTACAGCAGATCCTCAGAGCTGCTCAGCCTCCTGGATGAATTTAGAAATCAGACCAGAGGTTGGACTTGCAGAGCAGTAATTAGCACAGGAGATGATGAAGAAGGAATGGAGAAGAATAATTTAGTACATGTCAATACAAGGGCAAGATCTGTGGGGCTTGCTTGAACTTCTGGGCAGCTCATGGGGAGAAAGGTAGGGAAGGATGCAAACGAGGCAGATCTGCGCTCTGAAAAACCAACTACTCCTCACAGACCTATCTGAGCAGCCTTAATCAGCTTTGCAAATCTTCTTCCTTCCTATGTCAGGGCTTTTTTTATTCTATGTTCAAAAAAAGGCAGGTAGTGGGCACACTTGACAGCCAGCCCTGCCGTGTTGCCACAGTGACTGTAAGAGTACACGGCCTGTTGGCAGGCAGAATATTTCCCCACTACTGTCTTTCTTCTAATGAGTCAGCAAGTGCCTTAACTTAAATAACACACCACCAGCTCGATCAGGCTTGTTACTGTGCAACTGTACCCCAGAGCAGAGCAGATGGGAGAGCTCCTGTTGTACCAGCTGGATTCAACCCTGCCGCCCTCTACAGCCACTTCCAGAAAAAGCCAACGTGGGTAACTCCAGTCACCATTTGTGCAGAGCTCAGCATCACCATTTCCATGTCAGATGGACTGCAGTAGCATTGAAACAAAATAGATAAATCATTAGAGAAAAATACGTAACTATGATATACAGATATAGGCAGACTTGCTTAAAACCAAAACTCAGGTCAGAGGAAAGCCAGGAAACATCAGGCAGAGTAGGTCCTTCTGGTTCTCCTGATCCAAACCAGAGCCACAGCACCAAATCTCATACAGCTCACGTGCAAAGAGACTAGAGAATGTGTCAACCAGGTTTCTGTAGGGCTGGCTTATTTGTGCTTCTCTCCATTCCAGCTAAAGACCAAAAAGCAATACCAACAGTGTCAACATGCACACATACTCCTCCAATTACTCCTAATATGTTCCTACTCCTGGAATTAAATTCATGAACACAAGTCCCAGAGTGCACACAACAACAACTGTATATTCAAGAGCATAGAAAATAGCAAAAAGATTCATTTACCTTATGTAAATAGAGAGCTCAAGTACTCATATTCCTTACATCCTAGTATGTAAAACAACACACACAGATTCCCAGAAGAGCTAGCAGAATCACAGACAAATCAACTAAGAGGTGGACAGGTCTTCTTGTCGTAAGTATTTATTGACTTTCTGAAAATGGCAAATGGGTGTTCATTTAGGAAGTAAAAAGTGGTTTAAGTAGAGAAATAACAACTCAAGTAAAAGGAGGAGGCCAGACCCAACCCTTTCCAACTCCCAACCTGTCCCTGCCCTCTCTCTCATTTTCCAAGGTGTTTCTCACCCCTATCTGCACCTGGTCAAGACAAGCTACTGCAAATCTGACCCAGAAGACAGTCTGCACACTGCTCCCGTTTAATGGAGGCACAGCAATTCCTGAAAAAAATAACTTCAGGGCTAATAATAATTCCCAGCAGCCAGAATAAGTACATGAACTACGTACAAGGCACATGTAAGAAGATTTATTAGGTCTCACACTGTAACAGCACCATGAATCATAATGATGCCCCATTTGCTATGCACATGTGTCTTTAAGTCAATGACAGAAACTCACTTGGCACAGATACATACCGTGCAGGGTTTCACCTGCAGTGTTTTACTTCCAGCCCTTTCCAATTCACTTGTGCTAATCCAAAAATTGCTACTTTGTTGGAAAAAGATGGAGAAGTCCTGCAGTGTCTCCAAGCTGGTGAGCATACAGGGTTGACAAGCAATTCACCAGGCTGGGACTACCCAACAATGTCTAGTAAGTTCAGGACACACAGTAGAGATGCGAGAGTCTGGGAACACAGGAACACTAGCAGCAGGCAACTTTATCGCCAAGAATTACCTTTTTACTGGGAATCTGTGATCTGAACCCTCAGAAATCAAGGCAAGCATTACAGGAATTGATGCTGGTGTTGCTGTTAGAGCTGGGCTGCAAACGCTGCTGGACTAGGTGCACTGGAAGGGAAGACGGGCTTTTCCAATGAGCCCTGTTTGCAAAAGGGCCAGCAAAGGATCCCATGGAGATGATACCATGAAGGGCAGGACCATCACTACCAGTGGGAAACAGCCAAAGGAAACTGCAAGGAGCAAGAGGACGAAGCGGGAGGGGAAGTAAGAGTGTCCTCAGAGCACAAAGCCATCAATGATAGGTCTGTTTTTCCCTCCTGTTTTCCACACAAAATGACTATGTACCTGCACTGTGACAGGCCTCCTCTGTGTGGCAGGTTCACCATCTCTCCTCTCGAGGCTATAGAGAATTTAGCAATAGATTTTCATAACTTACACTACAGAGTACTTACGAGCTCTCTGGTGCTAGGCATATTCAGTACTGGTGACACTCACCTTCTAGGAAGTCCCATACCACTGCTGCATCTTCTTTTGCACAACCTGGCTTTCAAGACTAAATACAGGCAGTAGCACAAACTTGTCTGCTGTGCTCCACAAGCTTCTCTCTTGCTCTTGTTGGAAGCAACGCCACCACATCACCTAATCTAAAAGGATATTCATGCCTTCAGTTCACAAGCAGAAAGTGCCATTTAATGCTAACTTCGATGCTAACTTTGCTGCTGGCAGCACGTCTCCGGTGTGAAAGGGATGGTAACCAAACTTATTCGCACAAGCCTTTGGAGAGCTCTGAAGATGGAGCAATATTCAGTCACTACCAGTGTGTTCCCAAAGTACAGCTAAAGACTCTAAATCAGTAATTTCCTATTAAATTGTTAATGTGTGTGAAACCAAAGAAAACCCAGTAAGCAGTAACTGTCCTTCCTATCCAAACACACCTTCTATTTGCTCGTCCTGCATCCCAATTGTGGGAACTGATCTGGGATCATTGGGGAAACAAATAGATAGAAATGCTAGTCCCAAGGTCTGCATTTTTTTTCCAGGATAAAAAAGAGTCCCTCCAGGGCTGGTTCAGACACAAACTACAGGAGGTGAGGAACATCCTGGCTAATGCCCAGGGATCTATTCACATTCACCGCACTTCCTTAGGACATTTGCCTACAGTATCTCTTATTTCACAACAGGTCCTCCCATTTGTACAAACTTCATTCAACCTTCATTTGCCAAGGACAAACAAAACTGAAGAGCATCACAGCGCTCCCACCCAGCCATGGCACAGCTCTCCCTTGATTTCTCCTGCAATAGAAGAGCCATAATGTGACCAGCTCATGTGAGCGGTCTGGGAAAGTAGTCCTCTCCTCTGACATGCAGCACAGGCTGCAGGTCTTCCTGGAAATTTCAGCTGGAAACCTCCAGATGCTGAACAGGATGACAGGCATGAGAGTGAGAGGCTGAAAGAAGGTGAGGGGGTTTCACGACCTGTGTGGCCTGAGAGTACCAGGGCTCACTGCTGACAGTGGTTCTGCTGTGCGTTTCAGATTATTGATTATCCTCTCCAAATCCCTCGATTGAGTGCCCAGGGTAAAAGAAGGAAGAAAAAAACGAACCAGCTTCACATTATATACAGATAGATAGCTATTTAAAATCATTAACAGAGATTTCTATCTCTGAGCTAGTCGTTGGTTCTCTGGGGAAGTCAGACAGCTATACAGTAAGGGACTGAAAGCTACAATCAAATGATGAAATGAGCTTCAATAAATCATTAAGCTAAAATTCGTAATGTTAATCTGTAATGTCATGTCCCCACAATCTACAAAAACAGATGTATAACTTTTTGTTTTTTTCTTTTATCAGCTATTAAACTGTCATGTAGCTATTACAGAAGACTGAAACTTTTTTAAAACCACTGAGCATCAGAGACTGCAGTTTCTTGTCATTGAAGGGAGACTTGCATGACAATTCATAGCATACAAGAGGAGATACAATATATGGAAATAAACCTCTGAAGGAGAGCACGTTCTAACAGCTAGATGTACCCAAAACCTCATTAACAAGGCAGCTCTTTGTACTAGTTATGCTCCATCTTCCCTCCTTTACTCTTCTTCCTGTAGACCCCATCCCTCCACTTCCAAGCGCACCATATCTATGTGCAATGAGGCACAGGCAGCACCACAGCTGCTTCCAGGACACCCCAGCAATGCAGACAAGGTCCTGGCTGTGGCACTTCTGCGCAGGGGAGGGCACGTCAGGTAGAAAAGCTGGAAGAAGGCAGAAGGTTTCAGGATCAGCAGTCATTTTCCTACATGCTCCCTTGCAAGTGGCACTGCTCCTCCTCCAACCAGCCTTGCTCTCCCTTCAGAGCCCCAGAATTGCTGGGAAGGTGGGAAGTGCCAGGGCTGGGGCACTGCTCCACAGGACGAAGGGCAGAGAAGGGAAAAGACAGCCCTGGAGACACCCTACCAAGGTAGCCACTGCAAGGATAACCTGATAGCAGACGCAGATAGCTGTGCCCTCACTGTCATCCCCGAGAAGCTGGGGCAGGTGGCATTGAGAGGGGTGGCTGCAGCCCAGGGAGATAGGTTGTCATTGGCCCCAAGACTCGGCAGTGACCAAGAAAGGGGGCAAACACATTGCACCACAAGTAACGTGTCTGCACGACCTCCCTGATGAAAGCTCAGAGCTCTTCCTGCTCCAGGTAGCTCCATGAGCACTGCTGACAATTTCCCGCCTTGCACTGTAACAGGCTACGGACACAGACCTTTCACTTCTCCCTCAGAAGCTCTACTATAGCCAACAGCACAGAGGGAGGAGAAATCAGCTTTACAGTTAGTTCAGAGATTCACATATTCTTTTTAAAATCTTGTTGTTTTTATTTTAGAAGAAGAATAGAGCAGAAAAGCTCTCTGCTCCCTCAGGCTTGACATCCAAAAATTAGCATTTGTTTGTTTTACAGAACAGGACTTGCTCTATCCAATTTAGACCCAATCTGTTAATCTACCAACAAAAGCAAATAAATACTGAAATTATGACTAAGGGGGATTTCAAGAGGCCTACATCTTACTGTGTCTTTTTTTGAGGTATTGCAAATAGAGACTTACATTTACTCTACTGTATTTCCTCTGGCACGAACGCAAAATTTGAAGCTGCTGTGCTGCTTTTGTCTGCTGCTGCAAAATGTAACTATGTGTTCAACCCAGCCTGGGAGGGCTGCTCTTTAAAAGCTACTTTGAAGCACGATTTCCAAAATCCTGACTGTACGAATCCGAGAGCAAATCTCTCTACTGTTCTATGCAGGCCCTCAAATTACTGCTATGCTCAGGTCCTTGAAGTCCACCAAATTAACAAATATCTAGTCCACATGACTAAGGTTCACAAAAGTTCAACTCCATCTTATGTAAGAGACAGAGCTGGTGTGTTTGTCTTTAAAAAACCCACCAAGATAAATCCTAGGGTCAGCAAACATGCTGTGTAATATTTAACAAGGAAAAGCTGGGATCTTAACAGGATTTGCAGCCTAAAACTGCTCCTGAAGGCAACAAACATGACATGATCATTCTGACAGCTGTGACAAATTAGGTTTCATTTGCCTGAGAGCCAGCCATGTTCATTTAACTGCAATTACTGGCACATCATGATCCCCCAGCCAGAGAACACCCCCAGCCAGCTAGTGAAACAACCCTCCTCTACCAATCAATCTCTTGAAAAGCCTCTTTCATAACACCACCAAGTCTTCAAAACCAATCTTTGTTAATACATACCAATAGCCTCTCTGGGTGTTTATCGTGGTCCCTCAGCTCTTTTTCAACCAATGGAACAACAAAATCTTTGCACCTGGTTGCAAAGAGCAGTGCTCACAGGAGAACGCGCTGTTTAGAGAGGTTTGCTTTGCCTGGTGTAAACCAAGAGATCTGAAAATTGTTTCATCCAGCCTGAAATATTATTTTGAAAGACTAAACATATAAAATTAACTCTTTTTTTTTTATATATATATTTGTCTTTATGCCTGAGAACACACCTAGACTTTATGATCTTTAGAGAAAAATCCTGCATATGTATCTGAAATTTCAGAAGAACCCTTTCCTCATCCCCTTATACTTCAGCCCCAACAAAGAAGAAAGGTTCAGTCAACTACACATGCACCATTTCAACATACTTATTTGGTGAGCTAAATTTAAAGGGAAAATAAAAACCAAACTCTGAGATGTGGCCATCAGCTTCCTTGAAAATTCCTAGATGACACATCCACAGCATGTCTAAGCCATTTAGTCACATCATAAAACATCACTCATTTTCCTTCAAGACAAGCTTTATTCCCGAGCAGGACTTTACAAGCCGATGCATTCTGTAAGTAGGAATGCAGAAGCCCTCATCCATCCATCCATCCGTCCGTCCGTTTGCTGTTGAGGCACCAGCTGCTGCCAGTAACAGGTGTTTTCTGGTTTTCTTCTCAAGAGAAAGTCCCGGGCGCTATCTCCAGTGGAATGCAAAACCACAGCACGGCACACAGGGCCTGACACAGAGCCGCATTCCTCTCTAAGCGAGCATCGAAGCCGCCCCCTGCCGCAGCCCCACTAACTCAGATGCTTTCCTGGGGAGTAAGCTGTCTTTGGGTACACGCACTCAAAAACTCAGCCCAGTCACCACTCGAAAGGCTATTTTCCTCACTTTGGATTTTTTGCAAGTAAAAGCATTTATCAACAGCTGCAGAGGACAATGCAACGTTAACTGACTCTCAGGACACCATGAGCTGAGGCTAAAGACTCTGCCCTGGCAGTAACTGACTTCAATGTTTCTATGCAGAGAAAATCAAAACTTATTTTGAATAACTTTTTTTTTCTTTCCAAACTCTGCAGTGAGCCAAAATACCTCACATTTCTGAGAATAAGATATGCAGGAGAAAAAAACGAAAATAGTGGGATTAAGAAAAGCAAGCGGTAAAGAAGAGAAAAAACATGGAAACAGACTTTTGATAAAGAACTGCAAATTAACCCATGACCAAAGCAAACAGCCATGCAACAGGCCACCAACAGCTTCTGAAGAATACTTAATAGCAAGGCATCACACAACTGAACACAAATTTCAAAATGAAATCAAGTTTGTTTCTGATCTTCAAAGGCTTACAAATGCATTAACCTTTACTCGTTCTGCATAGCCCTGCATATCTACAGTGAATTAAACCCAACATTGGCTTAAGTAACTGTAGGATTCCAGCTTAAATCATTTCTACATGGAGTCCTCCTCATCCTGCTGTTCTCATGGTGGAGGCTGCCAACAGCACCTAGCATCCTTCAAATGGGAACGTGATACAAGCAATAAAGCAGGCACCCAGAATCTAGTCACGTCACCCATGTTTACAATGTAAAGTTACGTTTACCCTGATAAACATAGCTTTTGAAAAGGTTATTTCCCTCCGCCTCTGCAAACAGTGAAGGTTAACTTCATCATCTGCTGCGCACACGTCAAAGTATTGTGCAAAGCGAGGAGCTGGAAGGAGCGCAACCCTGCATTCCTCTGCAGCAAAGGACCTGCCGGGGCATCCCGGCACCATGCCCAGGAAACCATCCTGAAGTTACACCAACCTGCCTCAGACTCCCCTGCCATAGCCTGCTTGTTTAGTAGACTTCATTTTAAAGCAACCCTCTGAGGTATGGGTTTATGAACAAGTCCTCAGACCAGTAAACAAAGAGGTAAAACATAGCTTACCTTTTCATTTAGTGTAGTCATTAAAAGACAAGTGACAGCAGAGTTCCTCCCTCTGCCTGCTTTCAGATTAACCCCACCAACACAGCTCAATCACAAAAATTTACTTAGTCATAAGTGACCGCTGCACTGCTGAGAGTTAACTCCAGCAGGTCTTTACCATTATTCCTTGAATTATCTTCTTTTATTATTTTCTTTTTTAAGATAGCACAGGATGCCCAGAGGGCTATCAGCAATGTAACACTAAATACAGCAGTAGTCAAAAGCTAAATTGCTGCCTATGAGGTCTACCGGCAAAGTTCAGCACAACCATTTCATACATGGGCAGGCAAGATGCTCAAAATGCAAGAGGTCATTTTAGCCAAGCTCAAAGATGCGGGAGCTGGAGCTCCTTTGACAGTTGCCTGGCAACACTCCATTATCTTATACTCATTTATATTATTTTTAATACTCTTACACTTATCCCCAGGACTCACCCAGCGTTCTCCTGAAAGCAAGCTTAGCATTTTCCATAGCGGAGTGGGGGTGTGTGTGTGTTTGTTTGCTTTCTACAAGTCTTCTGGAAACAATCGAGTTCTGCTGAAAAACACAAAACTCAAGAGCTTTCTGAGAGCAGGTTTTGGAATGGGGTGTCCACTCCTTCTAGCCTCAGTTTTGCATCACAATGTGCATTTGGGCAGGCTGTTTCTCAGTAAGTGCCTCTCACGGTTGCTACCTTTTGTCAGCACCCAGCCAGACATTCAATGCATTTCATGAAGAGATAGGCTGCACAGATTTTATTAGCTAAAAATACCAGTTAACGGGAAGCTACTGTATATTAAAAGCATTTTTATGCTTAAAAAGCATTCAAGTTTATTCCCTTGTCAATAAAAACAAGGCAAACTTAAAATTCAAGAGGACCTTGACTTGCCACTAGGTTTTCCAAATTAAAGAAAAAAAATGTTCAATTATTTATTTCTGGGAAAGAAATCTCCCCCCGTCCCACTTCTCCACTTAAAGAGAAAGAAAACATAATCAGTGTCCACACAAAAAACAGCCTAAAGCCCTTTGGGCATGTTTTGAAGAAGCTATTTAGAGTAAGGAACATGGGCATTCTCTATCCTTGTATTTGTAATGAGGCTTCACCATCCCCAGGAGCTAAAGCAGAATGAAAATGGGTCACATATCTAATTAGCACTATTGAAGCGTGAAGCCCAAACATCCCTGAAATGTAATAGATTTTTTTTTTAATAACTCCAGCTTCATTACAACATCCCACAGTCACCTATGTGAGATGCCAGCAGCTTAAAAGAGGGTACCATACAACAGGCATGTATCCAGCATTATGCTGCTTTACTACTGGAGAAGAGGAGATAGTGATTTGACAAAAATCTAATCTATTAGTTAAAAAATGAAGTGATTAGGAATCAGCACAGCCTGTTCCTTAACCACTTTTTGTTATTAAAAAAACCCAAACAACAAAACCAACACAACCCTCTCGACTACAAAAACAATGTGCAGATCCACAGGCGTCGACATGGATGCAGCATGTTCAAGGACAGTTCCTAAACCTGACAACTGGACAGAAACTGGTGAATTTCCACTCTTTCTCCCAGCAGAGGTGCCCGCACGTTGTCCCACGCTTTGCCCCCTTTCCGACATTTATTAGCAGCCCAGTAAGTGCTCCACAGCAAGCCTCCCACCCAGCTCTGCACTTGGCTCCGCTCCTCATCCCCACCTCCCTCCCAGAGGAGGGTATCGCACCATCCAAGTGTCAGACCCCAGCAGGCACACGGGGCTCTTGTAGCCAAATGTGTTTCAGTTCCAGGTGCGTGCGTGGGCAGAGAGCACTAAGGAGCTTCTCCTGCTTGCTGGAGAGAAGACATAGAGAGAGCGCACGGCTGGGTGGAGGGGAAGAGAGGTGGCAGATGACTTTTCCTCGGGTGTGCTTACAGTACACAAGGATCCAAAGAGGGTGCCTGAGCACCCGCACATCAGGCTGCCACACTTTGCTTTCTTCTCTGCGTTGGTAATCTGCTGCTCGCACTCACCTCCCAGGGCTCATTCTTACTCCAGGCAGACTCAGCTGCCTGCACTCAGCGCCCAATATTTCATTTGCCTTGGGCAAGATGAATGCCAGTGAAGCGATGGGGAAGCACCCCAGGATGGTACCCAGCAGCTCAGTCCACCCACCCGAAATGACATCTAGTGAAGAATACCACACACAAACCCTCTCTCACTGTGAACAGGACTCTGCGCTTCATTTCGATCAAAGTCAACGAGCCATAAACACCACTCACCCATGAGGGTTTAGAAGTCACTACAGCCTTCTGGGAAAAAAAAAAAAGGCACTATGAAAAAAAAAATCAGAAGGAGAAATGAATTGAGCCTGCAGCTGTCTGCTCTACATATCAAACGTCACAAAGTTCACGCTGCTGCACAGGAATTATGTGTTTTTGTACAAGAGATGAGCAGGCAAGAGCAGCACAAAAACCAGAACAAAGTATTTGCCCTGCCCATCCGTGGCCACGCTTGTGCCCTGCAGGTGCCTGTGTCTTTTGTGGGACTTGGCACGTGAGCACTTTGCTGCACCTTCTGCATTGATTTTCCATTTCTGTTTATTACAGTGAGAAGTTTTCTGGGTTTTCTTTTTGTTTAAGCTCTTTTGTCACAGTGAAGAATGAGGCACATCATGTGAGTGAAGCACACAGGATTTTATTGGTTTAATCTAGTACCTCCCTTATGTGCAAATGGAAACAAAAATAGATGTTCATGCTTTAGACAACAGAGATACGTATAAAACGTTCTATCTTCTTTTTTTCACGGTGTAGTGTGGCAGTTCACAAATCACCAAGCTCTCCCAAACTGCTCAGGTGCAATGGAAGTTAAAGGTAGAGCAGAGCAAACAGCAATGGATGATCCATGTTGGTAATGGAGACCAGCAAGAGCTGGAGACCACTGGTCCAGCATCTCAAGTCCAGAAATAACATTGTAATTGTTGGGGTAATAGCTGCCATTTTTATTGCTTGTAGTGGCAGAATTTCAATTACATCAGTAAAAACACAGCTTATGCCAGAAGTTACTCTTTGCAATTTCTTCTGTAACCAAAACTCACTTTCCATCATTTCATTATGATACCAATATTAATGATGTGGCTGCAAGGAGACTCAGCTACTAGCAAGCTCTAAGTGGTTCAAATTGTACAGCGCTTGACATACCTACTTTTTGTTCCCAAGCAAATTGCCCAGCAATTGGTTAATGATTCTATCAAAGTGGCTCCAGCTGTCCTGAAACTGAGTTTCCCAAGGAGCTCAGCTTCCACTGAGGCTCTCTCATCAGCTCAGGTAGCTTGCTCTGTACACAGTCCTCAAAATGTGGCCTCTTGCTTAAATATCTAACTGAAAGTCAACCTGTGATGTACTTCCCACCACGTTTCATACCGGGACCTCCAGGCTGTGAAAGATGCCTTTCAAGGGATTAAATGCATATGTCCAAACCAGCCTCCTTGCTGTCTGAATTGCACATTCAAGGTTTCCCACCCATGGTGACAGACACAGCCCATGAGGAGCCAGGAACAGCATCCAGAGCTTCTAGCACCAGAAAGCCCCATTTACTATGGCACAGAAATAGCAGAGGGGAGGCTTTCAATGGAAAATGTGATGAGAATAGAAAGCAAGAGAGTAAAAGCCCTGTCAGCACATTTCATAGACAGTCTTTTTAATGAGGAGATAAACAGATAAAGCTTTCAATCCATGTATGGAGCTTTTTTTTTTTTAAATTGAAAAGAAGCTAACCAAGCACGTGGGATTCAATAGAAAACAAAGGCTGAACAAAACATTTTATGACAAGGCCTAAACAATCTGGAAAAATGTCAATTCTAGTGCTACAAAGAAACTAAGTTTCCCCCAATCCCTACCCATCCTATTTATTTTCTTCAACTGCCTCTTCCTTTCAGGTAGCTGGCTGTGCAATGAAGTTAACGAATATGTACAAAACCCAACCCCCAGTTCTGCACGAGGCCCCCAGTTTTGCTGCAGCAGCACTGGAAGTCAGGGCGAAGACTGGGAAAAAGCTAACTTTCCCTACTGAAGACAGATCCAAGCCACACAGTTTGGATCCAGACTTCCCCAGATGCCAGAGCGCTCCACCAATGTGGCAAGACTTCATTCTTATTATATAGTTGCCGGCTACGGGATCTGCCACCCTCTACAACCATTTGATGTGCAAAGAAGCTGTCCCGCCAACAACATGCTGTTTCTTAAATATGATGCAACAAATTCAAATCAAGTGTGTAAATGGAAAGCCAACATTCAAAAGCCAGCCTGAAGCTATTAAGCAACAGGAGAGTTTTCTTCATAGGAAGATGATTTTTTAAGAAGAATTAAAAAAAAACCCATGAGATGGGACTCAGACAAGCAACCTTTCAAAGGAAAGCCCTCTCTTCAGATGTCACACAGCAAAGTGCTTTCCCAACAAGTTTTCCTGCATTGCAACTGAAGCGTTAACCTCAGATGGGG
Source organism: Baryphthengus martii (assembly GCA_013396935.1). Taxonomy (NCBI): domain Eukaryota; kingdom Metazoa; phylum Chordata; class Aves; order Coraciiformes; family Momotidae; genus Baryphthengus; species Baryphthengus martii. The sequence continues at coordinate 610,818 of VWZK01017681.1, read as the reverse complement.
GTAGGGACAGCTCATCATAAGTGATCCCTTGAATGTCCCCCTCTTCCTGCTGACACTCATCCTTTAGGTGGAGTCTTCAAGTGAGTTACCTTCCATGCACAAATGGATTAAAAGCCAGCAGACTCCACTGAAAGGTTGGAGTCCTCTCTGCTATGCTCTTCTAGGTAGCTTGCAACCCTTTCAAATTTCATGTATGACATCTTCAAAGACAAATGTTTTAGGGGGATCTTCAGCATAATTAGAATGTGCCCTGCAAGTACCACCACAGCTTTAGCCCTGCTGTTATAAGAAACCACGCGTGTACATATAACTATGGTCTTTTCTCTAGACAAGGTGATATATGTTTACACAAACACCAAACTTAAAAATGGAAAGAAAACCAGTTTAATATACAAAATACAGTTTTTACATTTAAGAGATTGCATTTCAGGTTTGCAGAAGAAAACCATATCCTAAAGAGCCAGCCACAGAAATCCATTACAAACACATACACCCTTAAATATGAGACGTTGCTGCCAGACATTTTCAAAGTGCAAACTTACTGCATATTCAATCATCCTCAACAGTCCCCAGGGATGATTTTCTGTAGCAATATTCAAGATGTGCAAGTGTCACCATGTAGGAAGCAGCACAATCCCATAACCTGTTACCCAGGTTGTACATACCACGCAATTCAAAGTATGTAGGTTTTTATTCTGAAGCAGCAACGTAGGGCTAAAAATTGTCTCCTGCATACAGTTATTAATTTAGAAAAGTAGAATTAAATCATTGCCTACATGTCGGATGAAATGAAGTCTAATGTGGTTTCTAATTTATAACAGCTGGGCCAAAATTATCTCTAGATATTAAAGGGTCATGATCAGAGCAGCGACTGCAGCCCGGCAGACCTCGCCTGCTATCTCAGATGGCTCGCGCTGCCAGCCTGGTACCCCCCTGGGCTCCCTGTTCAGCAGAGCCTGTTTCCAGACCTGCTGGTGCAATGGCCTAACTCAGGTGCTGTGCCTGCCTCTGCCTGCTGCCTGCCAGAGGAGCCGGCAGTCCCGTTCCACAGGAAGTCCACTTTGCTCCCTGTCCTCTTGAATAAAGATGCCACGGTACGTGACGACAAGCATCTTCACTGCTGTATAATGCAGTCTGAATACAACCATCCCAACTCTCTCCTTCTCATATGGATTTGCTCAAATAGCTATTTAGAAGGGTATTCTTCCCAAATGACAGCGTAAGCGAACATTTGAGTTTGTTTTACACATTCTTGCTTTCTCTCTTCTATTTTGCGGAAGGGAAGCAAGCTGGGCTAGATTAACTAGCGTACCAAGGGAAGCAATAAATTCATCACCACTCAGGCTTCTGAATCCGCCGAGATTTGAACAGCTAACTGAGAAGTTTTGGCCACGAAAGGTTTTCATTCACACCAGGGAGATCTCATTAAAGGAATTCCTATGTGAAATCCTCAGTCTGAACTGAGTAAGAGAACAGATAACAGGCACTATTTTCAAAAACCTCCTCAAAGTACGCATGCTCTCCAAATAGATGCAAACCTTAAAATATCCACCTAGGACTAGAGATGGATGTATCAGCTGCACCAGTGATTGCTCCTGAGATCATGGAATAAGCCCAGATAAATGGGAAACTGCACAATGCACTACTCACAGCTAGGTCAACTGACGAGAGTATTCCAATTTATTATAATAGTTGGCCAATCCAACATCTTTTCCTTGCATCTGAACCCAAGCTTTTGAAATATACTCTGTACTGCCTTACTCCAACACTGTTTTTTTAATTTGAAAGCTGACTTTGGTATTGAGAAACCTGTGCAGGCTACTTAGTAATTTATTTTTTCAAAAGGAAAAAAGTTTAAAACGTTAAGCACTTGTTTTAACTGGGTATTTCATCAGGTCCAGAGCATTCACCTCTCACTCCTGTCAATAAAGGAATTTGTTAATGGACTTTGCTTCAGTCCCACTCACTTTCATGGAACACATCTACAGCAAAGAAGTTTCTACAAAGATGGCAAGTTTCCAGCATTTCCTTTCAGTCTGTTCACCATCAAAAACACAGATATATTCCTTAAGTATTATGTGAATCACAGCCATAACTCAAAGCCAGAAATAATTACCTTCTCTGGACAACATTCAGCAACCCATTCCCTTCTTCCCTGACCTGCTAGCTGCCTTCAGCACAAGCAGCCACGCTCCTCCTCTAATTGTCCTCGCCTTTGTTTCTTGTGGTTTAGTCTTTTCTCATTCTTCTCCCCATCCTTCCCACTCCAGCTTTTTACAAGGGTTATACAGGGCTCCATCCCCAGGTTTTTTGCTTTCTGCATTCTGCTCATCTTCCTCCTAGGGGACCAAACTCCAACTGAAATAATTTTGTTGTGATCAGCAGGAGTGCAGCATCCTCAACCCTTGAAAAAAAAAAAATCTGTGTTTTCAGTATTCTCAAACATAAACATAAAATAAACAACTTGAAATGAATGACTCAGATTAGCTCTCCTTTTCAGTCTTATTCCTCATCTTAAATGTCTTGGATGGCTTCCAATTTTTGACGAAGTTCAGGCATTACTTTAAGTGAAATACCACCAAAAAAAGGCAGACTCAAAGCGTGCTCTAGCCACGTTTCCTGATCGCTGGAGACATGGGCACCTGACTGACAGATCCAGCTATGGGGAGTTGCTTTGTGCTTAACCCTTTCTCCAGATGGTTACGTCCAGGCCGCGCTTGTGGATTCCTTCTGAAAAGCAGCAAAGATGTGCTCTTCCCATCCACCCTAGTATCAAAGCTCATAACTTAAGGTTGGGGTTTGGTAATCTAGTATCTCCTTTTTCATACTGCTGCTTTGTTCAGGATTAGCTTTCCTTCCCCTGATCCAACTTTACTCATGCACTTAAAATCATTTCTTTCTTTCTGGTTTTGGAATTCTTCAGAGCTTCCAACAAGCTGATGCTATTTCAACCTTCACTGTGCTATTCAAGTGTCAGCTCTGGTCTCAGGTTGGCCAACTTGTCTAGAGGGCATTGCTTATCTGCTAAGTTCTCAATACACACCGTCATGATTTTTCTCTAATAAACTAACTGTTCATCCTGTCAACTGCACCACGCTTCTTTCTGTCCTCGCAGCTTTTGCTGAACTCAATCAGTAATTTTGGGTTGTTGCCTACTATATTGATACTGTTGCCATGGTTATACACTGTAAGTATATGGCAGAAGAAAGCTTTCGCTGGGTTCAGCGTTTATACACTGTAAGTATATGGCAGAAGAAAGCTTTCACTGGGTTCAGCGTTGTATAGTCTTGACTCAATAACCTTACATTTATTAAAATCTGGCCACAAAATATCCCCAAATATTATTATAACTGAAAATACTCCCAACTATTTCATAAAAAACATTCCCTGCCCCATTGCTGCTTTTCACTTTGGAAGTCAGTCACACTAATAGCAGCACTGATACAAGCATATGGAGCAGACTGCAGCATTTTCAAGTTGCCAACAAGTTTAAACAAACAAATAACAGAAATTAAAGTTTAAGCAGAACTTTCTTCCCAGAAACAAATACTGGCACTGGATACAAAATATGAAAATGCCAAGCCAATACAAACACCAAAGGAGACAAAACAAAACCAGGCAGGAATTCCATTTTGGCATAAGTGACAACCTTTTTGTGCCTGGACCACAAAGGAGCAGTTTCACTTCTGAAAAATGAAGTGTCTGTACCCCCAGGTAGCTAGTGAAGCACCGGCAAGACAAGGAAGGACGATGTAGAGCGCTGCGCTCCTTCTGCCCAGTGACTCACCAGGTAGACGCTTGCCAGATCTTTTCTGGTGGTGTTTAATTGTTTCCCACAGGGCAGACTGGCAGCTCCCGGAGGTAGCTCTTCCTAATAAATACTATGCCGGCAGATTACAGGCTCCATGACTGGACAAGGCTTGGAGGCAAAAACCTGGGTGTGCAACTTCAATGATAGAGATTTGCTTTGATGTGACCTATAGGATTAACCATAATCCTGGTGTGACTAAGTATGTTATTTGAGATCTTTATTGCCCATGAAGGAAAAATCTAATGACACTCCTACTTCTCTGCGCTTTTCCAGGCTAGCAAAAGACTGGGCAAAAAAATAATAAGCAGTACACTGAAGCACTATTTCGCACTAGCTGGTTACTTTTTCCTCTTGTTTGGATGGATGCTGAAGCAAAACTTAAACTATCAAGACATTAATAAAAGAACAATCCAACTTTCAAAAAATTAATAAAAAAGCAATCCAGGCATCCTCGTATTTTCTTTCAACAAAAGGCATTCTGTAATCCTCAGCTCCACATGAACGGCTGCCGCACACTTAAAAAGCGGCTCCATTTTCCTCTGCAGACACTGCAGAGGCAGAATCGAGCCCTCTTCTGCACGGAGCCCTTTAAGTTACCTAACACGAGCCATTCAAACTAAAACGTGGATAACGAAAGCAGCTCAATCTCAAAGCGCTGTCATTACATTCCCAAACCAAAATGCAAAAGCTATGCATTTGAACAGCCAGCTTTGGCTGAGAGGGCTGCTTTAAGAACCTGCTGAATATAGCACCACATTTTGTGAAGTTACTTTGCTCCAGGACACAGTCACTTCAGACTAACATTAAATCTGGCCGCTGCAAAAGCAGCAGCAAGCAGTAACGCAGACTACAAATAATCAAATCTTATCGCATGACCTTTTCAATCAGATGCTAAATAGCAACTTATCTCTCTGGTACATCATTGGTATCATCGAGGTTGTTCCATCAGATTCTTCCTACAGTCCAGTTTGAGATTACATCAGCAAGTCAAGTGAGGACATAGCCATTGCACCTTCTCCTTTAATTGAGACTTTGCAAGAGACGAGCAATTTCTTAGGGCTTTTTTCTCTGCTCGGAGGAAGCCATCATGTCCACATTTAACTATCCATAGTGCTTACAGCCCTATGTGGTCTGGGACTAGGTTCTCTCAAAGACATTCCCTGCGAGCTGTTCTACACCATTGCCCATGTTGAGTAGGGTCTGGGTATGCTGTGTGGAACTAACACCATCTCATCCAGATGGTTTCATTTTAACAGTCAGTATGTGACGCACTCCGGCTTCTTCCGGCTATATTTTCTAGAATCAACTTCCATAACTTGAGGCAGAGAGTTCCATCTACAGGTACCCTGCCTTTGCCTCAGCCTGAATGCTACAGGCTGGGAAGTTTTGGTTGCACACAGTTAAGTAGTCAATGTGAAACCAATCACCTCAAGCAGCGCTGCACCATTATTCAGAAGCTAGCCAGATAGTAGTGAAAATCAGGACTGTAAGAACACATGGGATCCCCAGCCCAGGCAGATACTTTTTAACTTAATTGCTTTTCGTGTTCTACAGATTAGCTCAAAGTCATTTGTCCCAGTCTGCATTCCTTCAACTACTTGCTCACGGTAAGTACCTGCTTACTTAGCTGTCCCTGGTCACGTAGGCAGCTTGCACAGCAACCTGCCCATGCTCCGCCTCGCCTGGAAAGAAAGCAGCTCCTCGACAAGTTGATTTTGAGTAACATTACTTTCAACCGTGAGGTAGAATGTGAACTCATACAGAATGTCTGAGAGGCCACAAGACCTTATAGTGGAGGGGAAAACACCACCCAGGGTAAAAAGGTTAAACTGCCTTATAAAAACACTTTGCAAACTCCTAGGATTTTTATTAAGTATCAGAGGCTTTAACCAATGGGAAATCACGTGCCTAAATACCTCTGTGGAGTTGTACCCTCATGCTGAGGCTTGAAGGTTTTAGCCTTACATTGCAGCACAGCCACCTTCTTGCGCAACACCAGACTGCTCTGGGGCAGGAAAGTCAGCTGTGCCCGACCCAGATCTAGAAGGAAGAGGTGCTTTGTTTAACTGCTCGGATACAAACAGCCTCAGAGAAGCTGAGCTCAGTAGCTCGTATCAGAAGCTATAGGATCTCCTCAGTATACATTAGTCTATTACCCATTACAGTCAATAATGTGAAATTTGGCACTGTGTTTACAGGAGGGGCACTGACTGCACAGCAGGCTGCTCTCTCGTGTTCCCAGCAGTCTGAGTCAGGTGTAAAATACCAACCACCACTACTCACTTCTGTCCCCGATGAAACACCCAAGATAGGAAATCCCAGCATCCACACCTTTGCACTTGATGAAAGTGGAGGGATGATTCATTTATATGCATGCAAAGTATTTTTTATTTTTAAATTATCAGCCTCACATGGCCAATTTTGCCACACAGCCTTGTAGAACCCAGATACAGGAATTAAATTCTGTTTCACTTCTTACTTGCTGTTACTCAACACTAAGTCCTGCTATTAGTCAGATGTAGAAACTCTTGTTTTTCATACAAGTGCCTGGATCTTCATTCCCATTCACAGCACCCAGTGGCCACAGCAGTTACGTAAGGACCATCAAAGCAGAGAGGACGTAAAACTTTGGTACTGCTAATATACAGCACATCAGGCATTTTATCAAGACTAAACCACAACAGCTACAACAAAACCCAAACTCGTGCCCATTTATCACTGCCTGCATTTAAGTCTGTTGCAGCCTGTCAAGTATCTGGAAGCTCTTTCTGCCATCTGTTTCCTTCCTCTAAGGGTGCTGCATTTTTCCATCACTGCTCTCACAAAAAAA
>VWZK01017681.1:549971-604164 GCA_013396935.1 Baryphthengus martii | reverse complement strand
CTCTCACAAAAAAAAAAAAAAAAAAAAAGTATTTATTTCTGTGAATCTTCATTATTTTTTAAGTGAGCTATGTATTCTGAACCTGCCTATGCAAGATTGTAACAACTGTCATTTGCTTGGATTGACAAAATTCACCTCGTTACCTGTCTCCATCCTCACAAAGTCACACCAACATGGATTTTCCCCACCCTTGCTTGTGAACTGGTAATATTAAAAGCCAGCCAGTTAAAATGGCAAGAACATACCAACCAGTTTCCAGAAACCAGTGTCGTGCTGCTCCCACAAAAAGCTGTCACACCAGTTACCAAACCAATTAACGTCAACTAAGCAAGTAGACAAATTTGTAGGAAGACCTGAGTAGTAGTTTTATTGTTGCCCTTTGAACACCAAATTTTACAACAGATTGTTAACAGTACCTTTTCTGCAGCACTGAGGTTCCTCCAGATGAGCATCAGTCCCCTGTCTGTATGTAAATATTGCCTTTTCCTTACTTCCTACAGAAAGCATCTAAAGATTCTACCATTTCGGGAAATAGGCAGCTCTAAATATTCAGGGATTCTTTTGAAGTTTTTACAGTAAATAGCTATAAATGTACACAAACATCTACTTGTAGTTAGGACAAACTCTAGTTTTTCCATAACTCAGGAGGTGTATTACATAGTAGACAACAACAAATAGCCCAGCACCTTAAATTATAAGCAATACCCTTGAAGAAACAGTCAATTAAAAAATGCAGGTTATTTAAATAATTAACTTTCTGCAGCTACTAGGTTCGAGAACAAAAAACTAGGGATGGGCTGCCTACTTAGCATTTATTTTTCATTTTGTTTTATTCTGCAGCCCTCTTGCAGAAAAAAAAAAAAAAGAGTATGAGACTTCCCATGAGAAAACATTTTCATTTTAAACTTGAGGCTAAATGACTTGTAGTGGAATATTAAGATTAAGAATGCCATTGCAAAAGAGTCAGCAGAAACACCATTGTGTTAACATCCCATTTGGAAGTAAACACTAAAAATCTAAATATTTAGAGTATATTTTGCAATAGGCTCTCAGAAAGCAAAAGGGGAACAAAAAAAGACAAAACGAAAAAAAAGTCCTGCACCAGGTACACCTACTTTTTTCTGAGAGTTTTAATAACACTGTCTTTACATAATCTTACTGGAAAACACCAGGCCAATCTGACCTACATGTTTTAAATAACCTGCTGCTTCTACTTCATGGAGAAGCTGGTATTAAACCATTAAGCTAATAGTCAGAGCTGGCTACTGTTTGGGTTTTAATAAGATCTGGCCTCAGCTGATAAAGTAAAGTGAGAAAGAGCTTTGCAAATGGAAGCTTCACATGAAAATCTGGTCATGGTAACACCAACCCAATTTCCCCTCTTAAAAAAGGGCCACAAAACCAGCACTAAGCTGATTTGCTCCATCTATTAAAAAATATCAATACCCACCCATATTCCAGCAGGTTGTGGGAGCAAAGGCACTTACTGCATAAGGATGCTTCTCAGAAGGGTGTGCGCTTTGCTGCTCACAGAGCGCTGTGCCGTACCCATATTCCCCATGTTTCGAATACTGAGGAACTCCTAAGCATGAAGAACCATGTGCCATGCTACCTGCTAAAGCACAAACGAGCAACAAAATTCAGCATATCTGCCTCCAGAAACTGCAGAAGCAGTTGCAGAAGCCAAAGCTGAAGTATTTGTAGTTGTGAAATCGTGCAAGAAAACCAGGAGGATGCTGTGTTAACAGAAAAACCCCACACATTCTTCAAATTAACTCCAAACTGCTAGGCACCACTTGCCTCCCTTTTTCCACCCCCATAAGCTCCCCACTGTGAAAAAGCAACTTCAGTGCAGCCACCCTTCTGTGCCTCCCCACACATCTGTATCAAGGGCATCTGTATCCTCCAGGTCAGCACTCCAGCATCACTTCTTTCCCGTGAACAGAAAAAAGAGCAGTAATTCACAGCATCACTGAACAGCATACTGCGTTATGCTGGACAAATAAGCACTGTTAGACTGGGAATGCTACAGAGCAGAAGATAACCCCTACAATTTCATCTGTGACCATGGGTCTGGCTGAAGCTGCTGCCTTTGCTTATTAGATGAAGCAGCTCTGTCTGTTCTGCAAATTCCTTTCCATCTTCTACCTGGTCTTTCTCCAAAGCCAACAGAATTCCATACAGAAATGCCTAAGATGTTTCCCCAGGGCTTTGTTACATGGCAGCTCCCGAGGGCTGCATCTGAAGAGGCTCAGAGAGAGAGCACGGAGGCGAAGGCTCAATCTTGCTCAATTCCAGCTTTTCTACAGCAAAGGCTCACCTGCTTGCCAATGACTGCAGCACGGCCAACATCAGTGGTAGAAAGGTTCTGCTATTTAAGAAATTGAGCCACCTTCTAGTTTTGTAGTGTTTACAGCACATTTAGTTCATGTGTCAGGTTCTCCTGTAAAAAGAATTCTAGCATTCTTGAGTAATCAAATATTGCAGAACATCCACCAAAAAGCTGAAAAACATGGAATATATGATTTGAATACAAGCTCAGTAATACGCTACATTTGTAGCGCACCACAAAAAAGACCTTAAAAAAAAAAAAGTCCTCTCTAAAATAGCAAGCAAGTAGCAGAGCGCTTCTAAATCCTTAGAGGTAGATTTGCTTTGGGTTCAGATGTTTGGGACGAGCTATGCTGCCTGCACAACCCTAACCATTGTTCGCTGTCTGGATTTCCCTTGAGGAACATAATTAATACCAAGTTAAAACCCTACCTTCAGCATCAGGGAGATAATTGAAATCCAGGCAGTCCCAAGACTCTTCTCAAATTGAGGAGTTGCTAAACCAAAATGTAAAGCTCTGGCAAGATGTTTGTATTAATTATACTAACCAACCATCAAGGGGCTCCTATCTGAGGGCACTTTTCCATGGATAATTCATGGCAGCTTTTGAATGATGGTCCATAATACGCTGTGCATTCCTCAACAACATGAACAAGCTGTTACAACTACTTCAGTCTTCCACTCTGAAAGTGCAGTGGCTGCTTCACCCCCCAAAGAACTAATCTCTCAAATATTATCTCTGTCAAAACGAACAGGCATTTCCTGGTTCAGTTTCTAGCAAAGTATTCCCTTGCAACATCTTCAAATTATCACCATCTAATGAAGATACCTATGAGCTAACAGCCTAATATTTTAGGAAAAAAATGTCTTTGAACTTGTTTTTAACAAAATACCTCAGTGTTCAATTGCTTTTTGCAATGTCTCCCCTACTGGGTTTTGGCCACTCTGGGTTTTCCCTTTGAGGTTCTGTTCAGCAGAACAATTTTTTTACAATTCTTTTTACAATTTCTTTGTATAAAACTACACAGAGTTACACCAACACAGTGGATAAATTCATCCCCCTTCTATGAGTAAATCAATTTAATTGACTAGCTACAAAGTTAATCAATTAGATTAACAGCTGACCTACTTAAAGATAGGGATACTTATTTTCTAGAAAATAGCGTGCGATACAGCATCACCGCACAGTCAGGCAGTCCAGCTAGAGCAGGCTGAAGGCTAAGGGCATGCACAGGAATGGAAGAACACTAGCTCAATGGCGTGCAAAGGATTCCATTTTACACTGATGCCTTTACATGAAGTTTGCAGTCTTGGGGGAAAAAGCAGCAGGACAAAGGTGCTCTGTGATATAAGGAAAAACACCTGCTTAACAAATCAAACTTTTCCCAACAGGGGCAACCCAAATGATCAAAATTTCCCCCTCTGACTTTTTCTCAGAGCTCTTCAGACTTAGTGATTTGGGGTTTAACAAGCAGAGAGAAGAGGAAGGAAATGCTCCAGTTCCCTGTTCCATAGTCAAGTTTGCTTTGAAAACCTCTCTCAAAATGACAACGATGTGAACTCCTGTGAACTCACATTCAAGGTGCTGCACCTAAGCCTTTACTGGCCACCTCTGCTGCAGCAAGCTACGGCAGAAGAGGTTTAGCTGCACTCACTCTCCACTGCAGCCAGCAGCTATCTTGTAGCACACGCTACTAAGAGCATCTACTTCTGTCTAGGGATCAATTTATTGGACATTTGATTTTTCTAACCCACTTTTTACTGTTTAACTGACAGCATTTTAGGAACATACCATATTAACGGCTGATTCACACTGTTATTCCAAACTGTTTGTTACGTGGAGGGAAGATATGGGGCTTTTACTGTTGCCTCTTTGGTTTTGGAATAAAAAGCTTTGGTGGCAGGAACAGTGCTTCAGACAAAGGTTACAGGTTCATGCTCCACAACAGTGCGAAATACAGCAGCTCAGCTAAATCACCACCACTACAGCTTCTCAGTTTGCCATGTGGTTTCACACCTGCGTCACTGGATTAGGGCAGTGACTACACAGTAGAGAGCCCATTCAAGTCGTTTGATGAAAGGCTCCTGTCGCAGTGCCACGCTACTCAAAAAGACCTATTTGTACTGGAAGCTGGAGCTCGAGAAATCCTAATAAGTCATTCCTTCAGCTATTCGTCAATCAACAAACTGGTACATTGATGAAGGCTGCACTGTCTACTAGTGAAATGAGCTTTCTTCCCATGCAGTCAATCTGAACGTCATAATTCCAGCTCATATCAGACTACGTGTAACGTCACTTGTAATTAACAAACCTGAAAAGCAGCAAATAATTCTAATTATGAGCGACAACTGAACAAATGATGTCAGGTTTTATGACAAGGCAGCTGTGCCAGAGGCAATGCATCAAACAGCTATGTGACATTAAACTCTCTTCTGAAAAAGCATTTACCTGCTCTCTATTAATTTACTTATTTGATATTTAAGGACTGAGAGCACCGAAAAATGTGTCATTCCAGAAGACGGATAGCTGTCCTGCCTCCAGGGGAAACGCCGTTACTGTAATGGAAAGAGATTTAAGGCTCGTGTGCCGTCAGCCCAGGTCTGCCCTGAGCAGCTGTTCAGAAACTCTGGACAACCATTCCTCAGGAAACCTCAGGCTCAACGGCACAGCCAGAAGTTTCCAAAAAATGAAAAGCATCTCTTATCCCTCAAGAGAACGTGGGTAAACAGAGAGAAGAACAAACAAGGAGGGGAAGCAGAGGGAAGAAGCTGGGAGTCGAGGCCAGCTTCTGCTGAACTTCTCTTGCACGAGGCAACTGAAGGCAGGAGGATGCAATGAGAATGACTCTGCTTTGCAAGGTAAATTAGGACAATTCACTCATAGTTCTTGCAAATGTGTACTTTGAAGGTAGTCCAGCATATTTTATTCAATATCTAGTACACACGGAGAAAAAAAATATTATTCGTATTCTTACTTGCTCCCAAGAGTATCCTTTCCTTCCAGTTATGCAAAAAGAAAGAAAATAAACTGTCATTTGGGCTGCCTTATTTAATTCATTTTTTTCCCAACTTGTCTCCTCACCTTTCCCAGCAGCTTTTCCTGAGAGACATTCAGTCTTAGATGGCCTCAGTGGCATACTTTCCTTTAGTTCTAGTCCCCTCACTAAGTTTTAGGGTCTTTTCATGAGAAGCTGTTAACAATTTAGTTCCCAGAGTGATCTGAACAGTAGCATTGTGAAAAGACAGCAGCAGGCCTCGTGACGGATTCATTTCACCCCCCACCAACAGCAATTTTAACACCCACAAGGCAAGATGAAAGTTAAGAAGCAGAAAAACAAATGCTCAGGGGAACCTGATTACAGGGCAGTTCAGCTAGTAATGCAGTAAGTGGAGCCTCCTGTCATTTCGTTTTGTGGATACTATTGGTGACGGCAAACCTCCTCATCCACAGAGCGGGTTTGGCTACTCCCTGCTGAACGGGAAGTATGCGAGATAAGAGATCCCGACTATTGGGTTGCGGATTGGACATTATTTCCTAATCCTTTCAGACAAACTGACCACATTGCTGCTTTTCTGATGCCTGGATTTGTTTCCTGGCACATACCTATTCCCTAGCTTAGAGGTGTGAAGAAAGCTGGGTTTGATATCTTGAAAGCAGCATGCCAGTACTTCTCAGCCCTTCCCTGACCCCTCTATCTCAAAAGCAGGAGCGTTGCTGGTTGAGTGCCATCCCGACCAGCTGGCCCTCTCAGCACTCTTTACAACTGCCTAATATCTTTGTGTGACCTTCACGGCGCTAACCAAGCGCGGAGAGGATCAGGCAAACAACTCAAGGAAGAACACTAAAAATATCTCAAACTTGCGTTAGTCACAGGACTATGGCCCTGCTGAGAGCACAAGTCACTGCTCACATTGTGTCGCACCCCTGCTTTTCCAGCTCAAAGGAATTTGTGCATCAGCTAAGCTCAAACTCTTTCATTGGGGTTATTTTAAAATGGTAGTGAAGAAATACAGATCTCTACTGCTGGGTTTTGTCCTGTGACCAAATCAGACTATTAGGAGGCGGCTCATTGATCCCAATCAGCAGTGGCGGAATTCAGCGTTCAATAGCCTCCTTGTGCCAGTGTGCCACCACATCAAAGCTGACCCACATGGCGGGTCATCCTCCCGTGATTTACTGAAACCAGGCTTCCTCTCACCAGTTTGTCAGAAGACTCAGCCGAGAAAAATACTCGCCCAGTCCTTCCCTTGGAGAGATACTCTCCACAGATGTGGAAACCAAGCCATGCAACCTTGATACCAAGCTAGAAATACCAAGAGCTACTGGGAACAGTCTCCAAGTGGATTCAGCTACTTAATTTCCATCTGGTTTAAATAAAATGCAACATGAAGGATGGATGGGGGCTAAAAGGATGTAAATGAAAATAAATTACAAGTTCCCAGGCCAGAGAGGGTTCAGGAATTAAAGGGCGAGCAACACTCTTAAGACAGGGAGAAGCTGACAAACAGATACAAAACACAGCATGAAAACCGACATTTCTGCCAATGTGAATGCTCACCTGCAAGTGAAACCCCTTCACCACACACAGAGAAGTTGGGTTATGACAGAAAAGCCATCTGTATTCTCTCCTCAGTTTTAAAGCAGCCACTGACAGAAATGCCTGGACATTTCCCAGGCACACCAAACATTGGTGCTCTTTTAACCTACAGCAAAGGCTCCTAGCCGGCCAGTGACCTGCAGGCCAGCAGTTTGAAGGAACAGGAGTGCAGGGAGGATGAAAACCACCTTCTTCCCTGGCTTCCCCAGCAGCTGGTGCTGTAGAAGGGCTACGGCGGCAACGGCTGAGGGCAGTTGCTGTAGGACATAAATAGGCAACAGCTGTTTGGCCATATGCTCCTTGGGCTCCAAAGGGTTAAACTGTCACTAACCCAAACTCTCCGGTATGTTGCTGCCTGGCCCCAAGGCAGTACCCTTCTCTGCCTGCAGCATCACTGTTTCCACCCTTTGGGGTGAGGGGAGGGGAATGAGAAGGGAAAGGCTGTGTCTGTTCTCAAGGATCAGAAAAAATTATCAACGTTTTCTTTTGAAAGCAGAGGCAAGGAAAACCTCTAAGGGAAGCAAAACCCAATTTGAAAGTCTGCTAAAGTACTCTGGGTGTGCTGAAAGCCATCGCTCTATCCCGTTTGTTGTGTGAAGGCACTGCATGCAACACTGCCTGTCAGAACTATTTCAGACCAACAAATTCAAGCACCTTTCCATGTGCGGTGACAGTCGTCTTCAAATACAAGAGACACTTTCACTGCACAGCTGAGTGGCTCCAAACCCCAGAGCACCTCACTGCTCCAGTGCATGCTCACAGCACACAACCGAGCCTTGCAGGCACAGCTGCCATTTCACTGCTGAAGCTGAAGATAGAGGTTTTGCTTGGCACCCTCCTCTTTCTGGGGTGCTGATTGTGACCTTCCTTCGCCTGCCACCACCCTTCACAACACTCCTATTTCTGTGGAAACAATCTCCTGACCAGGGCACACAAAGACTGTGGCTCTTTTTGGAAAAAAACTCTGAGGAGTTGAGAACAACCACAAATAGCAGCTTCAAAACAAAACATAAAACTTGGCCTCAGCCTGGCCTTCCTGTCAGCCAGGAGCACAAGAAAAGGAGCAGTTGGGGGGAATCCTCTCAGACTGGAGTGAGACAGACTGACCGGCTGGGTACACAAATACAACAGTGTATGGAGTGTTACAGAAGCAGAACAGAGCCTAAAATGGGTTTTAAACTGTGAGCTTTAATCTTTCTCAAACCCTTCAGACCCTGTTGCAAGGATGGCTTATTTGCTATTGGTTGTTAACGCAACTGGCACAGCCCTTCCCATGAAGCTGGGATGGGGCAGAGGGAGCTGCTGCCACAGCACCCCACACCTAGCCACCCTCACTTACTGTCTCAAATAGTTTGCATTCTGCACCTAATGCCGGGAATGCATTTCTCATCGCATGGCAGTCATGCAAAATTTAATGAAGACACAAATCACACCTGAAAAAAAGTGACCGAAAGAAAGGGATAAATTATTTACACAGCCAGTGTATCTCTTTTCACCATCGAGAGCAATCACATGAATGCCCTCCTCTGGTCCAAACCCTTATCAGATAACCAAGGATAAGCTTTCTGGGGCAGGGATCAGGAGTGAACTCTGCTCTTCCCAAAACCAGTACTAATAGAAACAGTAAAAAAAAAAAAAAAATGCAGCCCCACAGCTACCACGAAGCAAGTGATACAACCACCTGTCTTCCACAGCAGTGAGGAGCAAGAAGCACGAACTCAACAAGCTGTCATATATGAACAAGACGTGCTATTTCTGGTAGAAGTCTGGGCCCCTCATTTCCTTTGACAAACTATGATAATAGTATTTGGCAACAGAATCAGGGCTAGAACAAAAACAAGACCAAAATGTTTATATAGAGAATTTACAGCATATTTTGGAACCTCTGCAGATACTGATTTCACCAAGCCAGAAGCATCCCCACCACCACTGAGAAATACAGACCACAGAAGAGTCCCATGGAAGCAGATCTAGAGACCTGCAGAGGAAATGGGCACCACACTACAGGTTCACACCCAAGTGATGCAACTCTTGCTCTTCCCTTACATGCTAAATTCAGCTGCAGTGAAAAAAATCTTAAAATACCGTGCAAAGAATCACCCTCAGTTACCAGGAGAAAAGTCAGTTTTCCTTGTGTCATTCCATCTTAAAGTGAACTGCAGCATGTGGGCCAAAGCTTCAGTTGAAAAATAAAACCAACCCACAAAAATGTGAGCTGGAATAATACTGCAATGTTCCTGTAAGAAAGGCCAAAAGAAAATGGCAAGTACAATGGGTAGGATTTGGCTACAACTTTTTTCATTTACTCCAATGACGTCACCTCTGCAAAGACATCTCACTTATTTCATCAGGCTATATTTGGAAAATCATGTTTTACGAAAAGTCATAATCATGATGTAGAAGACTGCAGAAGCCAAAATGGTGATTCCCCAGGAAGAAGGTAAGTGAGCTCATATTGTACAGGTACTGCAAGGGAGATTTTAAAGCCATTGGTGCAAAGAAACATTTTCATTTGCTAAGTCTAGTCAAGACAATCCGCATCATTCTGGTGAAGACAATCTATACCATTCCTAAGTGTGGCTACACAGAACTGCCAGTCCCCAAATTAATGTCTGGATGCAATAAATAAATAAATAAACCCACGTGCTATAGCATAAGGTGGGGTTCTTATGCAGCAAGCACAGCAGCTGGAGAAGAACAAGGACAGTATGGTAGAAATCACCAAATTACATAAATACTCACTCCCCTGTCACTAGCATTTCACACAATGTTCTGTGTTAGCTGGCCAAACAGAACACACAGTTCTGCAGTAAATACCAGTGCAATTTAATCAGGTGCTTTCTATATTTTGGGTGCAAACACCCCCATAAGAACAATTGAGCTTTATACACTTTTTTTCCTTGTCCCACTGAAGTTACAAGTACCTAGCACAAATTATTTTGCCAAAACTGGATTTTCAGTTTCTATCTTTAACCAGGCATTCCACAGGTATTTGTTTTAGCCAAATTCATGTCCTTAATCAAGTGCAACTCCTTTTTAATGTCTTTTTGAGAGTTAATTAAAGAAAATGGAATACACTCCTCTAAGTGCATGGTCCAAGCATGCTCACCACCCCTTATGGAGCAGACAGCTATCTTCAGAAAGTTAGGCAATACAAAAAAGAATATCGGGGTATATTAAATCATACAAATCAAGTCCTGCTCGTCTGGAGAAAGCAAACAAGATGGTTAGATACCAAAA
This sequence comes from Baryphthengus martii, assembly GCA_013396935.1. Lineage (NCBI taxonomy): Eukaryota > Metazoa > Chordata > Aves > Coraciiformes > Momotidae > Baryphthengus > Baryphthengus martii. The sequence goes on along the minus strand of VWZK01017681.1, from coordinate 593,995 downwards.
TTTTACTCTTACCAAAATACTATAAAGTTTATACTCTTTATGGTTTCAGTGTTCATTGTGTTGCTGTGTTTGAAGGCACCGGGAACCACCCCAGGAGGTTGCAAGTCAGACTGCAGACGGCTGCTACCAGCCATTCGGCAACTGCACACAAATGCATTTTGAGGGAATCACAGCTGAGCTTCTTGGGAAAGACAAGGATTTTCTCTGGACTCTTCATAAAGTGATCAGTCTCAGCAAGTCAAAGACAATAGGCTTTCATGGAAGCCGTACGGCCTATTTTAATGCTATTTTAAGAAGAATCCAGCAGTACTTCCTTACAGTTGGTCGACATCAACAGGATGCAGCTTTCTGCTAACAAATGGAGGTTACCTCTGAGGGATATCTTCCAGAACATGTTTCATGCCATTTAAGCACTCACATCTAAATTAATGTTTTCTCTGTCCCCCATTGTTAAACTATTTCTCTACAGCTTCCTTCCTAGGAGTTCATTTTCCTCTTGAAAACAGCCACAAGAAAATGTCCCTTCAGAACTAAAGGGATATTCAGTAACTAATTCATAAAACAGGAGACTTATTCGAAACCCCTCTTTTCCAAAACAGCAGTTTCTGAAAAGAGCTCTTTTCCTTACACAAATTCACTAGCAGGGCAGAAAAAAAAATGGGTTTTGTTGTTTGTTTTCCGGAGTTTTTTTGGAAACTACTACTGGAATAGTTACAAAGTATATTAATGGTTATCAAGTGTACCTTTTTATGGTCGTGAAAATTGAGTTCCAAATTCCAGAATTAATGCTGTTATTAGACACTTGCTTGGCTTGAGAACTGAATGTGAAAATGTAAGCTTCCAAGTGGCTTTCTATTTGAGGCTTGGGTGACTAATTATGTATTCAGATGCTGCTTGATTTAATATCTACTCAATTCTCATTCTGTTTCTGTGGGAAGGACACTCGAAAGACTTTGGAAGAAATTATTTCTGGCCATGAACCACAACTTTATAATGGAGTATTTTTAAGGAAAATTAAGTCTTACAATTGGAGCAACATAAACTAATACGCTCTTGGCAGAGAGTGTCAAAACTTTTCTGCTAACAACATGTGAAAATGGATAATGATAGTAAAAGCTGAACTACACCCTAACCCCCCCTCCTGCTTTATACTAACAGTGCCACTGCGCAACTTCGTATTATTTTAGTTCTGAGAAAACGCATATAAGGAGCAGCAACTGAGAATCAGGTATCTCAAAATCCAAAGGCTCCCTTTATTCTACTGAAATATTAAGGATTTCAGATCCGACAGAATATTGAGAGGGAAGTGGGGAACAGCCCAAATTCTACGTTAACTTGAAAATTAACTTGAGTTTACATCAGACTAAAAGGACTGAACATTCCTTTTACGTGCCTGGGAAGCCTCCAAATAATCCCCCAGATTTTGTTTCTTTGTCATGCAGTTCGATAACAAATATACTCTGTCCTGCACGAGCAATGTGAACCTTGATCTCCCATTCCAGGTCTGGTTTTCAAATATGTAAGAGACGGTCTCCCGTTCCATGTCTGGTTTTCAAATATGTAAGAGACTCCAGAAACTCATTTTTGGTTGTCCAACAAGTATCTGAAGCTAAAAGCAGAAACCAATTATATCTATGTGGATGTGCAAATACAGCAAATACGCTTTTTTTGCAGAGACTTGTCTCTGGGAAAAAATGTAACTTAAACAAGTCTGTTACTGGTTACTTCACTGCAAACATGATGTTTAATACACTACTGTAATTAACTAACTAAAGCAGAATAAACAAACATTTAATTCTTAAAAAAAACCCTGCTAGTGCTAAATTTGCCTGTTTAACCCTTACATGAGGTTATATGTAACTTCTACATCTCCCTTTCTGTTTCTCTGTTTAAGATGCTGATGGTTTTGAGTGTTCACTGTTGGGTGGATGTAGGGAATGAGAAGTCAAAATAGTTTGTGTAGTCTTAATTATATAGTAACAGATTTACATTTTGCTTCCACAAAGACTAAATTACAGCATCTCCCTCAAGACTAAAGATACAGGAAGTCAGATTTGACGTCCATGCTTCTTTACAGACTGTCATTTATCTCTAAAAATGGCACCAGCAAGTGAGGGTAAGGCACCAAGGCACGCTCTCAAAAGGGCGACTTATCAAGGCCACATCTCACGCGCAGCACAACACATCTACTGATGGTGCTTAACCCAGGAAAAGACAGGTTTATTCTTCAATCTTAAACCTTTATTCCTACTTCTGGATTTTTTAAAAACACATATGAAACAATTGAGCCAGATTTGCTTTTAAAGCCACATGAACTTCAATGAATTTGATGTGATGAATTCGCTGTCGAACTCATCTGTTTTCAGTGCAAACTCAACTGCATGATGCAAAACACCCCAGACAGCTTAAGTCATTGCCTATTCTCCTGTTTCCTCTAATAAAAATGAAAAAAAAATAATAAAAAGTAATAGAGCAAAACATTCCAACCCAACAAGAATTTTTTTCTTCTTTTGGGAACCCAGGAGCAAGTTCATGCTTAAAACAAGTAAATGCTGACATCTAGAATTCTTTCACCTTCCATCGGAAGGTTCATTTGAATTTTGTTTCCTATTCTGTTCAAACACTGAAATTCCTGAAGTCTTCCTCCCTGCCTCACACAACTCCCTCAGACACTGTGAAGACCACAGCAACATTTGTTTGAATCCGAGACGCTCATGTCATCTCTTGGCACACATTCCCAGGTCAGCTGTGCAATGCTGCTTCCTCTTAAAAGAATGAGGAAACATTGCCAATCTTTTTTCCTCCTCTCATTTTTAATCACTATTTCACAATTGAGCACAATTCTCATGACATTTAAAAATAAAAATGACCAACTGTCAATTTTCTCTTCCTCCCACCTGCTATGTGTTTGATATGTTTACACGTATATTTAAATTATGAGGTTTGTATGTGCATAAAGTAGTGATATTTCGGACATTACTGGTATTTTTACAAAACGGAGGTGTACTCAAAGTAATTACCAGTTAACACAGATTCATTTTTACCAGTTTTTCAGAAACACAGAGCAGTGCTATTTAAATAGATAACATCCTGCTACCAAGAAAACATGATTAAAAATATATGCTACTGAAAAGGACCTAATATATTATTACAAAAGGAAACAAGAGAAACAATAAGCTTTGCAAAATGCCCTTTTTAAAATAGGGACTGTGTTGAATATAATGCAGATGATCTGGGAGAATATGCAGATATCAGAAAAGAAAGATGAGATAGGAATTTTAACTGTGACAGAGAAGATTCAGCATGAAGTTAAAAAATAAATCCTTTGTCAGTTGAGAGAAAATTGCTTGAACAACTCTGGCATCTGATACCAGTTCAAGGCTATTTGGATACTACAGGATTCTCCTTTTTGTCTTAACTCTGTCCGTGCTAGAGACCACACAAAGATTCTTCTGCTAGAAGCATTTGTGTTTTAAAGTTATTATTAACCATGAAGATCTAAAGCAGATCTGTTCTCAGCTACATTCATAGCCCAGATGTGGATATTGTGAAGACTCTGCATAAAGAATTAAAGCCAAGATTCCAGAGTCCCATACAAGAGGACCCACAGGAGATGAAAAGAAGGCTGTTTTCAGCATTTCCATCCTACAAGCTATTTAAGGGACTATGAGTTCATACTTGTTTTTTTCCTCAAGTAGCACAGATGCGCTCTATCAATTCATAGAGTTAGAAAATGATGTCTAGAACAAGCATAATGAAAAAAGAAAAAAATTTTTAAATCACTTCTGCACCCAAAGTTTCATCAGTATAAACAAAGAACTGATAGGCTTTGCTGCATTATCATTGGGGCAGAATATTTATTTACATAGATACATTATATTTTGTCTGACCATCATGACTGAAAAGATTCTGAAGCCAACAACAACAAAAATCTGTAGCTAGAAAAACAGTTATTTTGTCCACGTTCTCAGCTCGTTTGAACTGCAGGAATAAATGCTGTCTGAGTTAGGAACAAGCCTTTCTTTTGACGTGTATGCTAGCTGCAAGATGTTCATTTTGTTGAGGATTTTTTTGTTTTATTTTAAAGCAAGTACTGTCACTTTTAAACAATGCATCTTGTCTTCTGAAGTCAGAAAGATAAAAATTAAAACAAAACCCAAGCATTCTCTCTAAGAGCAAAGATCCTAGTACGTCCAAAAAATTAACTTGCTGTGCCATGACACAACTTCAAAGAATGCCAGAGAGGCTGTGGTAAAATTCCTCTTTATGTTGCTGTAAGCTTGCAATACTTTGTCGATTATGTTTATGGGAAAAAACTTTCTAAAATAACCAATCAATTTCCCCTTCCTATGATTTTTCCTTTACCTACCACATTTCCACCTCCCTTGCATACATGAGAGTTACATTTGCCACCAACTGGAAAACATAAGACATGCAAGCACGAAGATTAAAATGTGTGATGAATTCAAGAACTTGCATTGGGATGTCCCTGAACACCAGGATACTGCCCCAGAAGCTGTCCCAATTCATTGAGTCTTCTGCAGAACATCACACCGCATCACATAGTCACAAACAGAGCTGCCAGAATTTAAGAGATACATTCTCAGTGCACTCCTCGTACTCCAGTCGGTGGTACAGATTAGCAAGAAAGGTTCCTTAATTACCAAGTGCTAAATTTGAGATTGCAACTTACTACTCATCTCAAAGGGTCCACAGGCGTGTTTATTCCAGCAGCTACAGAAGCCCAGCTTACACTTGAATGCTGTGTGCATTACAGTGTATGATCTACAGCACACAACATTTAATTTAAAAATAAAAATTGTCTCCACAAATGTGAACACTCCCATTTCTCTTTCCTCCCCCACTCCCACTTCCATTCAAACGAGGTTAGCTAAGAAAAACCCTATTCATAGGAATTAAGAGCTAAATGTCCAATCTAGTCTTGCAATGAACAAGTAGATTCAGTCAGTGTCCATGCCATAAACTGCCTCTGGAGGTTTATAAACAGGCCCCTGTATTTTCCAAGTTGAATGTCTCAGCTGTTAGAGGTGCCCGCACCAGAAAGACCAATTCCAAAACTGCAAGACCTGTGTTTTGCATCACCTTAACCAAAACAAAGCAACGCTGTTGCTTTTAAAGAAGAAATGAAGATTCATGGATTAAAAGAAGTGATGCTCGTGGACTAAACCCCTACATTTTAAGCTAATTCTGTAGTGTAAATGCATTAGGAATTAGAAGAGCTAGGGGTTCTCAAGTTGTTATTCTGATGGTACTATGAACAAACTCTCTCCTGCGGATGTTCCTGTGCCAAGGCAAGCCCAGCCATATATATGGTGCCTAGCATGCAGGCACTCAAAGATCTTGTACTCAGAAAGTTCATTAAAAACTCTGTTAACTACTAACCTCCAGTTTACTGATCTGCAATTGCACTATCACTCCACTTCCATGCTCCTCATCACCTTTGAACACAGTTTAGCCTCATCTTTCAGAACATTTAGCAACTGGCAAGATCAGTGCCTTGACAAAGCTCAGTGCACAGCAGACGCACGGATCTAGCGCTAACTCTTCCCAAAGAGCATCCCATTTAAAATAAAGCACTGAACCTCAATGCTAAGCCATAAACCTCTGTAGATCTGTGCAATTCCATCTTCAACCAACTAGCAGGAAAGTAAAACTCCTCTGACCACGAGGACGACCACTATTTACTGCCAAAGAAGTCCTGCATGTCTAAAGGAGGAAATTCTGCAGGAGGAGAATATTCTGAAGGTGATCATACTTTTTACTTGGCTTCATAAACCCTCCTCATGGAGACAAAGGATGGTCCAACTGCGTAATGGGTATGCTGGGATCCTCCATGTTTTACACGTCTTGTTCCACAAATTTTTCCTGCCTATCACAGTAACCAATCCAGCAGATTTGTTAAGGCACCACACCAGCTGGCTGACTTGCAGGAGCTATACATCCTTTCCAGTACCTTTACAGCAGGTGATGACAGGTCATACCACCTGCAGTTTTATGATCCATTGTGAACGTACAATGCAAGACACATGAAGGTCACAGCCTGTTGTACAGACTAACTGTACAGGTCACAGGAACTGGATACAAACCACAGATCTAGAAGATGAACTTGTCACTGCTTTAACACCAAAAAATGTAACGCTTACCACTGAAAGACAGACTCTAAAGCAAGTAACTATCTGAGACTACTAAATGTGCGGCACAAGCAAGTAGCCTTAAGATATTATTTCAAATGTCCTGTAATAAAAAAATTCCCTGCTAGTCTGGCAGTTGTATAGAAGCAGTGGCAAAAATGCAAGGTCTATGGCTGTTTTCTCCAGATATAGTGGACACATCCAATTCAAGTGGTCTGGAGTGCAAATCAAAATTGCATGTTACAAGCTGCTGGACATCTGTTTCCAAAAGATCTGTTAATTCTTCTGAGTCTTCTTAAACAGAAAATCTCTCTACCCTCTATAAGAAGAAAAACAATCTAGCAGTGGTTGTTATAATTAAATTTAATAAAAAATTGCCCAAACTGTAAGACTACTCAATAAATAAGTAAATTTTACCATTATGAAAGGACTAATCAGTCAATTCCGTGAACAGATAATGAGACGTTAACTCATTTATATTGCTAAGTGCCCATCACTTCTGTCCTGATAGTTGAAATTTCAATTTGCACAAAGTAGTATTTTTTTTTAAATTTTTTTTGCATGCTGAATAGAGACTAGCACCACACTCCTCTCAGATTAAAAAAAAAAAGAAATTAATGAATGCAATCACCACATTTTCTCTCTAGATGAGAATGATAAATACAGTCAGTAATTCATTGTGCTCTATTTCTGGTCCTACAGCTGCTAAAAGCCTCTCCTTCCAAAAGGAAGTATCTCAAAAGCAGACAGCAGTGAACCCAACTTGCCCTATGCAAATGTCTCCAACTTTAAAAGAAAAATAGTTCCCTTGGTGCTCAGCTCCTTCTTGTAGTGCAAATAAGGAGGAAAAGAGAGGAAAGACAACATATTCAAAGTCCTCCTCTCTGTTATTTCAGGAAGATGTTTGGGAAAATAGTTGCTCAGGCTCTGCGTGTCAGTGCAGCCTGAATGACCCCAGCCACCAGCAAAGGGCTTCTCTTCAGCCAAAGATCGGGCTGCACCCACGCGTGCTTCCAAGCTCCTTCTGCTGATCCTCATGACCGTTCCTGGAAATTATTATTTGTGCAATCCAAAGCATGGCTCCAAGTACATCTCTCTAGTCAGAACACCACATGTCTAGCAGTGCTATAAACCACTCTGCACACAGTACGAGGAAATCCGTGCAGCTCCAAGGCACTTTATAAACAAGAAGACACGCTGCATACCAGACAGAAAAACTTAACAGCAGATAAGAACTAGCAATTTAAAATGCATACAGGGCATCACTGACTTAATTATGGCAAGCATAACAAGTTTTTGTTTTTTAAATGCTTGACGTTACTTACCCTACTTATTCGAGCTTTAAAATGTAAGAGCATAGGCACAAAAATGAGTACTAACCACACAAATAAGCAAAGCACCACGCTTCTGCTTTTCTTCTCTTTGTACCATTATATGCAAATAACACCTGCAACCTCTTTCTTCTGTCTCTCCACATCTTCTAGACAGCAGAGGACAAACATGCTTAAAGCAACACAGGAGAAAGTACCTGAAAGGCTGAACGCACTGGCAGGGCACCACCTGCCTGCATCCCTTAAGCCTGATGCAATTTCAGCTCTTACACTTTCACAGACTTCTGGCTAATAGGGGCAGAAGAAACTGGGCGGAAGCTTTCTTCAGTTACTCACTGGTATTTTATATTGCTGTCATTTCTAGGCAAGTGGACTAAAAAAATAAATAAATAAATAAAGCATCACCACAGATGGCAGTTTGGCATCCTCTAGGCAACCTCACACCTGCAACTTCCATGCCCCCTGCTGCAGCTGTGCTTTTTGTCTCCTCTCCTCCCAGCACAGACAAAAGCTGCAAAATATGCCAGCGTTAAGTGACCCACTACCACCTGTTATTGCATTAACGAAAGCAGTCGGTAGGAAACCAAGATGCAAGCCTCCACTCTTGGCTTCGCTCCCACTGGCGCAGCTCTGCTGTTACCATAGGAAGAGGCAATCTTCAGGCAGTCTGGTCAGGATCATCTACCGTGGAGGCAGAAAGGGGTGAGTTATTTTTAAATCTCAATCCAACAGAGGGAGGAAAAAAAACCAAGCATACAAAATTCACAGTTCTGAAGAGAACTTGATGGTCACCAATACCATCAGGAACCACAGGAGCCCTGTGCTAAACAGGGTGTCATGAGCTCTGCAAGGACAAACGTGGATCTCCTCACTGCAGTTTTATTTAGATGCTTGCAGCTAACCACAGCAAAACGGGAGTTACCAGCTCTCTCCACAACACGTTACTTATTCCTGCCCACGTCATTTCATTCCAGCCCTTGGCTTAGCACGGCTGTTTCCATGAGCACCGTGAACTTCACCCGTCATAGAAGGCAGTATGTCTTCTTGTCCACTCTGAGATGTGGCAAGATGATTCCTCTCGTCTGTAAATTTTATGCAAAATCCACAGATAGACACCACCAAATCCAACGTCTCCATTCCCTTCAGGACCCAAGTCAAGGAAGGCAATCCAAGCAAGACTTCTTAACTAGTTTAGTGAAAAAAATTTTACATACATTTTTATTTAAAAAAAAAAAAACCACACAAAAAAAAAAAAGCAGCCAGGTCATTTTCCAGCACATCAGTGACTCCACAGACACTGCTCGTTCCCACACCTCTGCCAGAGGGCTGCAGCCACAGCTGCACCCAGCAGAAGGCTTGCGGGAGACTAAGCCCTGACCAGTCCTCCAGAGATAATCAGGTTAGATGATCTAATGGTCCTTCTAGTCTTTAAAAAGAAAATTAGCTGTGAATCACCTCGATGCTTTGAAACCCTAGTACAGTTTATCCTGCAGACTGAGACCAGCCACTGCAAGATGAAACTCAAATCAAAGCCAAGTTTTACCTTTGTGGTCAGCAGCACATGGCTGCAGCCATATTTCAGACAAAACCAAGGTGAAACAGATGACCAAGGAAGTGGGGTGAAGTTAGACTTGCTGCTCTCTGTCTGCAGGACACAGAAGCATTCAGTTGGCTAAGAAACAGAAAGGCAGGGAGACAAAGAGCCTGAGAGTCTTCCTGACCTGATACTTTCCATATGTAAATCCTGAAATGGCAGTCACCAATCTGCCACTGTTCATTCACTCAGTCCTACTTATTAAAGCACAGTTCTCACATCAACTGTGTGAACTTGCCTTTTTCTTCTTGGACAGGCAACTGGCAGCTTATCCTCTAATCACATTTTACTTTAAAACTTAAAAAAAAAATAAAAAAAAATATGTGAATTATAAAATTATATAATCATTCTGGTTGAAAGAGACCTTTAATTTAATCGAGTCCAACCATAAACCTAACACTGCCAAGTCCACCACTAAACCATGTCCCTCAGAACCACGTCTTTTAAGTACCTCCACGAATGGTGACTCCCTACCTCCCTGGGCAGCCTGCTCCAGTGCTTAATAACCCTCTTGGTGAAGAAAATCTTCATACTATACAATCCCCCACAGTGCAACTTGAGGTTGTTTCCTCTTGTCCTATCGCTTGTTACTTGGGCGAACAACTCCCACATCACTACAACCTCCTTTCAGGCAGTTGTAGACAGCAAGAAGGTCTCCCCTGAGCCTTCTTTTCCCCAGGTTAAACAATCCCGGGTCCCTCAGATGCTTCTCGTAAGACTTGTTTCCAGACCCTTTACCAGCTTTGTTGCCCTTCTTTGGACACACTCCAGCACCTCAACGTCTTTCCTGTAGTGAAGGGCCCAAAAATGAGGCAGCCTCACCAGTTCCAAGTACAGGGGGACAATCACTTCCCTAGTCCTGCTGGCCACAGTGTTTCTGATACAGGCCAGGATGCCCTTGGCGTTCATGGCCACCTGAGCACACTGCTGGCTCATATTCAGCTGGTTGTCAACGTGAACCCCCAGGTTCCTTTCTGCCAAGTAGCTTTCCAGCCACTCTTCCTCAAGTCTTCAGCGTTGCAGGCGGTTTCTGTGACCCAAGCACAGGACCCATCACTTGACTTTAGTTTACCTCATACCTTTGGTCTTGGATCATTGACCCATCTGGCCAGATCCCTCTGTAGAGCCTCCCTCATCTCAAGTAGATCAACACACTCACCTATCATCTGCAAATTTACTGAAGGTGCCCTTGATCCCCTCATCGAGATCATTGATGAAGCTATTAAACAGACCTGGTCCCAGTACAGAGTCATGGTGAATACCACTTGTGACCAACTGCCAGCTGGATTTAACTCCATTCACCACCACTCTCTGGGCCCAGCCGTCCAGTCATTTTTTCACCCAGAAAAGCATTGCTGGGTGAAAAGCATTACACCCATCCAAGCCATAAGCAGCCATTTTCTCCAGGAGAATGCTGTGGAAAACAGTATCAAAAGTTATATTAAAGTCCAGGTAGACAACATCCACAGCATTTCCCTCATCCAGTAAGCGGGTCACCTTGCCAGAGAAGGAGATCAGGTTAGTCAAGCAGGACTTGCCTTTCATAAACCCATGGTATCTGGGCTTGATCATCTAGTTGTCCTGTATGTGCCAAGTGATGGCACTCAAGATTACCTGCTCCGTAATATTTCCTGGCAGCAAGGTCAGACTGACAGACCTGTAGTTCCCTGGACCCTCCTTTCAGCCCTTCCTGCTAATGGGTGTCACATCTACTGACCGGCAGTCAAGTGGGACCTCCCTGGTTAGCCAGGACTGCTGATAAATGATGGGAAACGGCTTGGTGAGCACTTCTGCCAGCTTGCTCAGTATCCTTGTGTGGATCCCATCTGGCCCCACAGACTTGTATCTAAGCGCAACTGCAGGTCACACATCACTTCTCCTTGGATTATGGGGGATTCATTCTGCCCCTCATCCCTGTTTTACAGCTCAGGGGGCTGGGCACTCAGAGGACAACAAGTCTTATTATTAAAAACCGAGGCAAAGATGGCATTCAGCACACTAGCCTTTTCCTTATCCTTGGTCACTATATTTCCCCTCACATCCAATAGAGGACAGAGATTCTCCTCAGTCTTCCTTTTGCTCTTTAAGTATTTACGGAAACACTTTTATGCATTTTATGGCAGTAGCCAGATTAAGTTCTATTTGGGCTTATATACTAGATGGCTATTAATAAGGATAACCCAAGGGGCTTTTTTCTTTAAGCTTAGAAACTACCTTTTTTTCCAAGATCTATCTGTCCAGTTGTCGATACTATGGTGGCTCATGAATATTTAAATCATACAAGGTCATTGCTGTTTAGTACACCCACAGAAATCTTTCCAAACAGATTTAGCTGTTGTTATATTGAGAACATATCCATCCAACCGAGGATGTTCCCCATATTCCTGCCAAAGCAACTCTACTCCTACTCTTCATCCAGCATAACTGAGTCTAAAAGTAGTCTTATAAAAATATTAAAAAGATTTTCATCATATCTTAAACTGATGAGATGGCTTTGACAACTCTTCTCAAAGCAAACTCCCTGCAGACCTTTTTTAAATATCCTAAAAAGAGTTACAGCTCTACCTACATAATTGAAATATAAAACGAGTTAACAGAAAACAAAACAAGTGGTAAATTATTACAAGTGAAGCATTCATTGCCCCATGGAAAGGTCTTTGTCCAAATATACTGCATTTAAGAAATCTTAACATCGTTTAATTAAAGCCTGAACTAATATGGCCAGGGAAGCAGAGCTTTAGCAACAAGGCTTTCAGGATTGTCTAGTCTGACATCTTTACGTGGCAGAAACGAGTTTGTCTGCCTCAATCCTTCCTATAGAACTACTGAGAAAAGTCAGTATGTGTTGTAAGAAGAGCACCTGATGTTTTTAGTGATCAAGAAAGAGTACTAAAACTGCATCTAGGCCTAACCGCATTCAAACAATCAAGAATACTACGTCTTGTTCACCTCTTGTTATTACTGGTCCCCTTGCAAAACCAGGCTATTCTTCAAGTGACATATTTCTGAGTCATCCAGCTTAACACAAATATGCTGAAAATGCTGCGGGAAACATGTAGTGCCACAGAAAGAAAGGGAAGAGCACGGAAACCCACAGAAGTTGAAAACAAAAAAACCACAGGTAAGCCTATCTCCAATAAAAACAAGCACTGCTCTCCCCAAAGCAGAACTAACTGGACAAGAGGGGGAAATCTAGACAGATCCATGAAGTGGCAGAAAACAGCAGTTACTTCTTACTAACAAAAACAAACACATAAAAACAAAACTCACAAGCCAAACCAAACAAAAGAAAAAAAAAAAAAAAACAGGGGGGGAAAAAAAATAAATAAATCCAGTTAACCCCAAGATCTGTGAACAGGTATCCATCAGTTCAGTCCCAGTAATGTTTTGGGGTAGTTCTGGGCACGCAAAGCAGCATATCTAGGATCCCAAACAACATTACTGAAGAACTTAGGTGGTAGGAATTCCAGACCATACATTTTAATGCAATCATTTCACAGGAGTTACACAGCGTCTCACACAGCATCTCCAAAACAAAAAGTAATTAAGTAACTTACACAAGCTTTGTCGCTATTAAAACCAGAAGAAATTCTCCTTGCTAGAAGTAGGTCATACAAAACAGCTGCACCTGGCAATGTTTGACATCCAAGTCTTGTGGTCAAACTACCGCTTCACACCTCCATCCCAGGGGACATTCAAAATACTACAATCCAGGACTATTCTTGGATGGTTTTATTTTATTCTCCCTTTAACTAGAACCAAATCTCCCCTCTAACTAGAAATCACTGCAATAATGTAAATTGCTGCTATTGCATAGCTTAGTTTAAAAAACACCAAAAATCCAAGTCATACCTGGAAATTACAAATTCTGTGCATCTACATACTTAAAACTATTGTTTAAGGCAAATGATGTCATTCCAAGAAAGAGCTAAAGGAAGAGACTCACATTTGTCTTGTGGCCCTTCGACCTTTTCTCTTTGTAACTGTTGGAAGCAGTGAATCAAAGGTAAAATGAACTGACTTGCCCCAGTTTGTTTCCATGCAACTTAAAGCTGTATCATTAATGTTTCATGTTTACTCCCACTGGTCATGAGAAGCTTTTTACATGCTGAAATCGCGTCATCTAAGATATTTTTTCTCTTAAAAAAGGTGAGAGAATAAAGCTTCATACATCCTTCAGGTCCTGGGTACACCTAAAGGGCACAAGTTTTGAGTCCAGCTGCCTTTTTTGGGGGGAAAAAAAATCACATATGAAAATAACTCAGAACCAAACTAAGACTAGCTTGAAGTGAACAGAATTTAAGCATTAATGGAAAATGTATGTCGCTTTATCCATGACTATCACGACCTCAAAAACGCAGATCTAGAGAGGCTGAAATTCTGACCATTTTCAAAATGTAAGGCAACAGTCAAAACAGTACGTCAGAGAGAGAGCGCTTTGGAAAGGATACTGAATAGTTGTACTTTTTAACCTGACCATGCTTTAGCCTTCATTAACCAACCTCTTCACAGAGCACAGGACAGACTTCTTGTCACTCTGGCTCACAAATCCCTTGGCAATATTCATGATGGGCAGACGGGTAGTTGTGTGCACTCCGAAGGCGTTAGCCTTTTTCCCGTGAGTGAACCCATTAACTGTAGCACAAAGCCTTAACAAGAAAGCTTTATTCTAACAAGTACATTTATTTTAAAATACTAACATCTGAATTTTAAGCTCGATTACGCTATGCACAAAGTCACCCTACAGTAACATCTCAACCATCTCCTTCACCATGTCTACAGATGCACAGCAGAGGTTCAGCACTTCCATCCTTCTTGGGAACATACATCAAGCTTTCTGCCACTCCTAATTTTGGAAGCCATGTTAAATTACTAAGATTGCTAACAAAGAAAACACATGGTGAAGAACAAAGAATCTCTGAAAACAGGCAGCCACTTCAGAGAGAACAGCTAAAATCCTTCTTAAAATGCAGCCTGAGAAACACAGAGTTTGTAACTCCTGCGAAGGCCAGCCTCAAGCTTACAATGAAAAATTAAAATCTGTTAGCCTAAATCAATTATCCTTCTCGAACACGCACGGTGCATTTGAAGCATACAGTCTGAAGAGAGCTTTGCATCATGGTACACCCTCAGTGTCAGCTCTCATTTCCCCAGCAGCAATCTAAATTTCAGCTTAATAACTCAAACATTCTCTTGACTATATTCATAACCAAGGCTCCCACCTCTGCAGTAGCTGCAGCAGAGCTACATGTGAACTCTTTACCTTTGAACCAAAGTGACTGAAGCTCACACTGAGCTGCTATTCTCCAAGCAAGATAACCTAGATTTAGGATGAACACACATTCACAACAGCATTAAAAGCAAATGTGCTCTATTGGACTTCAGTGATTTTGCAAACTAGCAGAAAAAGAACAAGCATTAAAAACAGGGATAATCCATCACAATATGCACTTTAAGTATTTACTAAATGTACTATGGATTTAATTTATTTATAACAACTCAGTATTCCAGACTTGCATCACTACATTGTGTAAATAAAACAAATTCTTATTCTAAAATCTCATTTCAGCACTCTGCTAAGTACCTGCTTGCAATAAAGGGAGATTTTTTTACTTCTACAGAAGCACAGATGAAGATGATTTCTTAGCAACATTGGTCATTCTATTCTTGAATGGTCTTTTCCTGTCCTGCTTCTCAAACTGTTAATCTGGTCATATTTCAGATTATTCAAATGCATTATTACTCTCTTGATGCAACTGGCTTAATCCCAATGATTTTTGTTTTTTTTTTTAATCACTGTAATACTTTTTACTATGGGCTTACATACGTAAACAGTGAATATAAAAGGTCTACTGTCTGAACAGATTTTTTTTTTTTAAAATAAACCTCCTCAGTTCTGCATGAATACGTACCTGATGTTCCCTAAATATTCCCAGCATAACACATACAGCTCCTCTTTGTCCTCCATCCCTTTCTTCCTCTCTAGTCTCTCCTTCCTCAGCACGCTCCAGTATCCCCAAACATCGAATGCTCTTGGGGTGGCAAGGTCATGGTTCCCCTTAAACTGGCTGAGCAAGTGGCACTTCTTGCTTAACCAGGTGTGTGTGTACACAGCTACAGGTGCATAAGTCCTTCTTCCTCTCCTCAGAGATGCTTTGGTTGTGTGTGAAAAGGGCTTGAGAGCAAAGGTCATACACCCTTTTTCTAGCACAGCCATGAAAACTGACCTTCAGTCATACACAAAGACATCTTCACACTTCAGACTACTTAATCACTGCCACCAGCTCACTTGATAATTCAAGTCTGGCCTCAACGTAATTCTACTGGGGAAATGCTGGAGGGGTCTGGAGGGAGAGACTATAGCTTCCTACCTTAGTCCAATTTCTGTACTTCAGTAACTCCCCTGGACACTGGCCACTTCTGCTTTCCTGCCCCACCTTCATCACATAGGGAAGTTTTACTTGGAAAGTGACCCTAAATTAAGTTGCATGTTCATGCACCTGAACTCACTATGCCTTTCTGGGCTACTTGCAAACTGTGCAAACCAGGCTTTCCAGATATCCTGGCACCCCAGAAGCCTACAATCTTCAAGCCAAGCTTCAGCTCTCTCCATCTCGTCCCACGCTTAACCCTGCAAAACAAATACATTTAGAAGGTGTGCCTGAGCCTAAGTGAGGGCAGAAGCTGGTGCTGCAGATGAAATGGCACTGAGTGCTATTTATCATACTCAGCAGAACAAACACCAGCTCTGCTTCAAACAGAAGAGCGGCAACAGCAGTGGCTGTTACTCGTGGGAGAAAACAGACCCAGTTCCTAGGCTTATGTTTCACTCTGGGGTAGGCTGAGGTGATTCCAGAACTAACACTCATCGGTGTAATTCTTCAGTGTTTCCATTCAGCAGCTCTACCTCACAGAAAAAAACATCAAAACAAACCAAACTAAAAAATAAAACAAAAGACATCCCTCCACCTCATCTCCAACTCCATTTTGCAAAATACCTATTTTTAGACCTCAACATCCTTGCCGAGATGAGCAGCACTACTACTGTAGCACTGGCAGCCACAACCTCCAACTTCTTGTCATCAATCAAATCCTCACACAGGATTGCATCGAGCAGTGAGATACACTCAAATACAGCTCTGAAGTGAAGTCCCAGCCAGCTCCTTGATATTAGTTACTATAGAAACCAGTCCCTCGGCACAGGCGCTCACAGTAGGAAATCATGCAGATTACAATTTTACATAGTAATAAATGCTGCAGGAGAGAAGAATTTCACAACAATTGCAGGGGTTGATTGTACAATCCCAGGCCTCTCCTACCCCGTGGCACCACCACGCTGCAGATGAACATGGTCTCCTCCCCTCTGACACACGCTACTGCCATTGCTGTTAGTTCTGAAGTGATGGCCACAAAGCCTGTGTTGGCATGGCTGTTGCAAAGGTTGCAGCATTTTTCAGTGGATTCGCTATATTAGAAAATACACTCATTTTTAGCTGCAAGAAGCCCAGGTAAAAACACCAATAAAAGCAAAAACTGCAAAGCAGTAGAAAGATTTAAGCATATAAATATATAAGTGCAGAGAGTCTAAATATTTTACAGGAAGTACTACTGGGTCACAACCCAGAGCTCCTTTGGAAACAGCCCATCTTCCTTTCCTTCTCCACCTTGTCCAAAAAAACAACTCAAATGTAGGACAGGTCAGATTAATTTGTAGGAAAAAACCACTGTAGAAAGCTCAAAGACAAGCGGAGGGCTCTGAGCCCTGAAGCGAAACAGCAAAGTAATTATCATTATTTTAACTTTTCAGAAGTAGTTCTACAGGTTGGACTTCACGAGGCATGAGAGTGGAAGAGGAAGACACACAGCACATTGTACTTCTTGTCCTAGGCAGATGCTAATTTGCTAGTGAAGTTCAAGCACCAGCACGGACTCTTCCCTCACCTTTCTAAATAAGCCCATAGGTCTGAACAGTCCAAATTTTGCTACCTCAGTCAGGGAAGAAAAGAGCAAGGAACTGCTTCAGTGAAAAAAACTAACATGTAGGGGAGGAAGGAAAGGGTGAACAGCTTGCACAGCAACAGGGACAAACATTTGTGCTGGTAACACCCAACAAATCATCGAGCAAACAGAAGGACAAGAAAATGAAGGAAGCTGGTCTATTTTTAAGCAAGACCTCATTATTACCATGAACATGCACTGCTTCTCTGGAAGTCGCAGATATGCAAACACGAGATGAATCGTATGACCGAGTAAATCACCTGGCAGTAGGAACACTACTTTGCATGGATACACGTGGAGCGAATGCACACGATCTGCTGTCCTGACACTTCCGAAAGCACGCGGAGTAGCGTTCTTCTGGGAGGCAGACCACATTATGGAGAGCAAATATACCTGCTAGACAATGCAAATGTCACTGGTCCTTCTGTTAATGACTGTTGTTAATGCTTTTGTTAATGATTAGACAGAGCTCCATTCTTCGGGACACTCCACTTAACATTAGTCTGCTGGAGTTATCATTTCACTTTTTGTACTTGGCATTAGAAACAAACATCATTTCTGTCCAGGCAGAGTAGGAATAGACTGAGGGAGTTGGAGCAGACATCTCAAATCAAAGTAGACATTTTTCTGCCACAGCCCTCGCACAAATTGCCTTGCTGGTATAAATAACTGCCACAAGTGGTTCAAGGGACCTATGGACTGGAGAGCAATAAGGTTGAGGTAATTGGACCACACTGGCCTCCCTAGAGGTCTGGTGAGTTTGCACGAAGCCAGCTGACAGCACCGAAACATTATCTCTTCTTGGAAGACATCTCCAAGGTGATAAACAAGGGGACATCCACTGATCCTGCATTCTGAGACAACTGTAAAGCACAAGGAAGAGGCAGCAGAAGCACAGCCACTGCCCAGCTGCCTCAACAGTACACTACGGTCAAGGCCCACAAGGCAAGAAGCAATGTTCTACTGCACAGAAGGCTTCCTTAGTCTGAACTGATTTTTAAATTCTCCTCCCACACCACACACAATACTTCCTTTTCTGTCTCATTGCAAACAAACAAGATACTAAATAAAATGCAGTAGAAACAGATCTTCAACTACCTTTGCTATCTACTTTAATCTACTGGTGATAGATTTAAAAAAAAAAAAAAAAAAAAAAGCTGCAACAGCTCTCTTGTTGTGGTTACTACAGAATTGTTGCTATGTGCCAACCAGCAATTTATCACATCAAAAAGCTGACTGAATTAGCCTGAAAGGGAATCTCCCACCACAGGAACACGTGCTACACTAAGAAAACCAACCGCCAACCAAAACCTCAGCCTCCATTTTCAATCCACATCCCATCATCAAAAGGATGCTTTCGCATCTTTGCTTCTAACCTAGTAAATTATCTGAAGGAAATTCTCAGATCCGTTTATGATTTATCCTCATTATTTGCCAAACTGGATGTTTAAGACACGGAAAGTTTATTGCTAAGACTGAGAAAACTCTTTGGAGCTACAAACCCAGTATTTGGTTACTGAAGTGCAGGTGCTCCACATGAAGATACCCACAGAGATACAAAGTCATTATACAGTTGGGAACAATCATCCATCCATCCATTCATCCAGAGTCTGCAGAAAACCAGGATCTGATATTCTATCCTACTAAAAGCAACACAACTGCATAAAGAAGGGGAGAGGAAGAAACAAAACAGTAAATGAAAAAGTAACTCTGCGCTGTTCCCCCTCCCCGAACTCCCAGAGATTTCTGATTCAGATGATAGTGAGCAGATTTACACTCAAACATAAAAAAAGTGCCAGCCACTCCTATCTTGACTTACCCGCCCACTCCGTCAATGAAATAGTAAAGAAGCTCATTTGCTTCTTTCCCCTGCCCCATCCTTTTTTTTTTTTTTTTCCTTTCACAGAAATTAGTCTTGCATTCAAATTAACCGTTTCTGTTGGCATACACCACCACCTGGCAGCTTTACCTCTTTCCTAACAACACTTCGGTCTCTTAGAAAAGCACCTTAAGCTCAAAAAATACTGGTTTGTAGGGCGAATGCAACCTCCATTTATGCATCCCACCGTGCACTGTACCAAGGGGCAGCTGCCAATCTAAGTTATATAGCAATTATTTCCACCTATCATCCTGAAAATTTCTCAAGTAGGAACATCAAAGCAGCCAAAATGTTGCCAATCATCCTGAGCTAGACTTTGGTCTTGACTTCCAGGAAGAAAAAGGCCAAAATAAATAAATACAATTTCTTTATGCTGCACTTACTCAAAGGAAAGGCAATGGTAATGTTTCACCTGCAGGGCAGCCCTTTTAATTCCATAAATATAAAATCTGGTCATTAATAATCAAACCATTTTTCTGGTGTTCAAGCATATAAGATGTTCAGTCCGTTTTTGCCGCTCCAGCCAAACAGGTTCATATCAGCAGCAGAGTTCTCAGGGTGCCACACTTGTTGGAAGACATGGACTGACATTTGCTGCTTATCTAGAGAAAGATGGGAATATGGCAACAGAGAGTAACCTCTCACTGCCCATTATATGTGTGCTTTGTAGTTTTAGCACTTGTAAGTAGCATTTCCAAGTCCTGCTTCTCAAAAAGTAACAGATGTGTAATATGCATCCAGTCTCAAAATTATCTGCCAACGATTTTGAATTGGTCCTGTATTTTGCATCATCTTCATGAAAGTATAATGAAAGACTGAATGATTCATTTAAATAATTTTCTTCCTAATTATTTTATATTCGAAAATCCACACAGAAAAAAGCCTGGACTGTATTATTTTACTTCAAAGACTCCATGGGAGGAATAAGTGCTTATTACAAAGTCTTGTCTTAACTGACAGGATGCTCAGACAAAGGTTTCGTTCTTTGAATATAAGCTTCTGAAGTTAAAGAAGGGTCAGAAAGACAAAAGAATTGGGCAATGAGAATCCCTTTCCTCTTGCACCCAGCTTTGTTTTCATTCTGAAATTCTGTACAGATCATGATCAAAGCTCCCCAGTTCATAGTCAGGAGCATAGAAATTTATTTCCAAAATGTTACACAGATTTTAGGTCTATATGCTGTCTACTGCTATAGACTGCAACGTCATTCTCCTTTCCAGGCAACATTTTGTTTGTTGTTTTGGTTTGGCTTTGTTATTTATTTTTTTGATGAAAATAAATTTAAAAAAAATAAATTAAAAGCCACCTTTCAGTACCGTCCACAACATTTTGCTGTGGCACCAAGTATTTATCCCTGGAGTCATACTGTGCCTTATTTTCAGTGAGAGATACTGGTTCAGAAGGCCTAAGCACACTTACTTGGGAGATAACAGACGCTAATTCCAGCACTGCAACTTCTTGTGCAGCTGATCACCTTGGAAAACCGCTTCAAGACATACCATTTATATCCTGGTTAAGAAGACAACAAAACACCTACAGTAAGGACTACCTGAAGGTGTACTGACACGATACCTGGAGCAACACGGATGCAGAGCCTGCCCAGGAATACAGATCTGCAGCAAAGGTGCTATTTTAAACAGCTTTATTAAACGTGAAGAGCATGACTGAATACTGCAGTATCAGAGCTACCCAAGGCAGACACTCACAGATATTAATCAGATTTAATTTTGTAAGTAAGAGCATTAAACTATATTTACATTTCTGCCTCCTGATAAAGATTAATGAGGTCTGAAAAAAACACAAACACTTTATCGCAGCACTTCCTCCAGGCTGATACATCTCTCTCCTCAACAGGGTAACATCAAAACATCTCTGCTAGTTTTGGTACCCTGTTACTGTTGCATGCGACTCAGGCTCAGGCTGAATTGTGCTCCCAGGTCTGCTCAGTGTCCCTTTGTAGCTGGTTGACCATCCACAGCTCTTCCCTCCCCAACCTCAGACCCTCTCTGCCCACCAGGCACCCTCGACTGGAACATCCTGCAACTCTTGTCATAAGCTCTGCGTTGTCTTAAAATCCTCTCAAGACATCTATAAAGTGAAAGAGATGGAAAATGTAAATAGCACCAACCAGCATGACAGATGTCAAAATTACCAAAGGTGGGGAAAACATACCTTTAGTAGTACTTGCCAAGTTCAAACAAGGCAAATTCAAACAGCGCTACAGTCCATGGAATCCACCTGGCCTGAGAAAGCCATGTGATACACTCAACTGTATCTTGAAGTGATGTAACTAATCCGCTAATATCAAACACACCTAGATATATGTATACATATATATGCAAAACCTTTCAATATGAGTGAAAAACAAAAATCTCACGTGACTGGATATCAGCTGTCTCATTAACAATCTCACTTTGAAGATCAGTTTTAAGCTTCAAGGTAAACCAAAGCTTTTAGATAATCTTTCCATAAATTTTAATTTACACCTGTGAAGATGCAGGTAGGCAAGATTGGGACAGGTTTTTCACCACAGAAGCCACTCATGGTATATTATGTAAACACAGAAGAAACATGTATGTCTTCACATTAATCTCCCTCATAACACAAGGAGGATAGTTACAGTTCTTACCTACTTTTTTTTAAGTTCCTGCATTCTAGCACTTATCTACAAAGAACATTCAAATGTGGTAGAGGCAGAATACTACTAGCATATAAAAAGCAAAGCAATTTCCACACATGCTTCTACATACTGTTCGAACCCAATCTACCACATGTTTATATTTGGGATGCACAGCTCTTGCTCTCATAAGATAAAAAAAAATCTTATTGCACAAAATATCAGGTATTAAACGAAATCAGACTCAAATCTCTTTCACGCTTCAGTTAGAATTGATGCAGACAAAAACATTATTTCTGATACTGAAAGACTTAAGGTATATGAGAAAAACCTGAACTAAAACTCACAAGCACACACCTTGTTTTCCACACAAGGAAACTTTACTGGAGTTTAAAGGTATCCTGAAGGACCTATTTAATTTAATATTTTGTGAGTATTCTCTTTAGTAGCCATAGTGAGAAATAATACCAAATTCCACCGCAGACCATCCATTTCTGACAGGCTCTTTGACAAAAAGATGTATTTTGAATAACACAAATTGCTAAATAGATGTGTGTATCTCGTCAGAGCTCGGAAGTCAAAACATCTGAAGGAATTTTGGTTTTAAAATCTCTGGTACTAGCAAAAACCAGCACACATTGCCACACAGGTAACATTACTAGAGACCCAGCAACGTAACTTGACAGTCCTCCATCTGAATACTCTTCAGGTTCAGACCCACAGAAATAAAACCTTTTGGCGACAGATGCATCAAAAATACTTTCCTTGTGTTTTCCCTTGTCAGACTGAAGTCAAAAAGCACTGAACTAAGGGAAATGAACTCAGGGGGAAAGGAGAGACAATACTTTGGGTTGATACACATCTAGACAGAGAGAAAGCAAAGCAGGAAGCCTAAGCTGAAATGAGCTGGTCAGGAAATTCATTTGTGTGTTGAGTCACCACAAAACACGGGGTCCTTCACATTCAGGGCTCTTCCTACTTCAAAAGTGACAACATGAACAAAATACAGCAAAGTACAGGTTATCAGACTCATCCTGCCATAGGTTTTACCATAAGCAGAGCTTCAATGATGCCCTCTATCCGAGCTCCAAATGGGAACGACAAGATAAACATCACCGCCATTGCAGAATTAGAAAGAATCAAGTGACACAGAAAGAAAGATGCACCAAAGGAGAAAAGCCAATGTTTGACAACAGCAGTAATGGCACATGAGGTAGAGAAAGAGATCAGCTGGAACAAGGACTGGAGTTGATGGAAATAAGCTCACATGCTTGAAAGCTTGGTGTCTGCAAAGGTAATCATCTCCTCTTGCGTGTGTGTGAACATGTACATCCATGTAAACACTTTTTCTTCTTTCAAAGCTAATGCTGATGCAAACAGATTAAAGAGTAGCCAGAGAGTGCTTCTGCTGACTGATAAAATGCGTTCATCAGCTAAATCAGTGAGTCTTAAAATAACAGGCCACTTTCTGTAAAACTATAAGCAATTACAAATAAAATGCAGCACTCAGCTTCACAACAATTCAGTCATCCAACAAGGAACTAACACTGTTTCTCCAGAACAGGCGTCTGCTTCAGCATTTTCACACACAGTTCCCAGAAGAAGCATTTAGCTCATGCAATGATAAACCAGCCTTAGGATTTAAAATACTCCAACACTCCCTGCCTTTGTCATGGAAAGTGCTACACAAGTCTTGTATATCCCCAGAAGCTAAACACGAACTTTGCTGACTTCGATTAATCTCTTAACTGAGAATTCTCTAAACAGCATGAGGCATAGCCACGTTTCCGACTAGACAACCAGATACCTAGTTTATAAAATCATCTAACAGGCAAAATTTAACAAAGATTTGTTTCAAGTTAGATAATTCCTCAAAGGGAAAATTGGGAACCTGCCAGAGAAGAAAAACACTAGAGTTTGTTTGGTTTTGTTTTCTGAATATAGCTGTTTATACTCATGTCAAAATACATTTTTAGGAAATAGTGTCCTAGTAAGTCGTAGGGAGTTTTGGCATCATCTTCAACGGGGTGAGGCTTTTATCCCCGTCCACAGCAAACGGGAAGGATTTGCATTCGTTGAAGGACCAATGTGCAACCTCAGAGATGCTCCAAGGTAATTGACTACTTATATGTAAATACCTGAATGGGCATGAGTGGATGTTGGGTTGGGAGGCAGACCAGAACCACCAACTAACTTGGAATTTTGATTCTTTGCCCAGAACATCACTTTCTAAAAATAAAAACAAAATTCCCTTCTATCCTTTCAGTCAGGGAAGACAGAAAGACAGAACAGAAGAGCTATACAAATTTGGCAGGCTTGAATTTACAGAGCTCCTTTTGTAAAGGATGTGTTCAAAGTGATAAGAGACAAGACACGACTCTTGTTGGACGTGGTCCAAATAACACAGCAGAAAGTGCAAAATACCCTTCAAAAACTCACACAAGCCATTTCTGTTTGAGAGTAGGAGAGTCTCAGCCATCCTAGTATCTCAATGCAAGCTCTGTAAGCCTGTCAGCACAGCCAGAAGCCAAGTCTCAAGGATTTTGGGAGGGTGTACTTTGCTTTCTCTTTGGGGGAAGGACAAAAAACAGAAGAGAGTACACTCAAAGGGAAGACATGCTGGAAATCCAAGCTAACCTCTGCCTTAAGTCTCATTCTTCATTTATTCCACTTTCTGGAGTGGTTTTTATTTTATGTGTGTAGATTATCCATAATTTACAGAAGGTATGTATATAATTAGAAACTTCTTATCAGAACATAAATATTAGCTTTAAAAAAAGGAAAAAAATACTGTTCTCCGTTGTCATTCTATGGCTTGATACTTATTCCAGCAGCTGCTACTATTGCCAGAAATGCAGGGAAGTGAAGTCTGGCTGAGCTTGCGCACAGCTAATGGAAATGCACACGCTTCCCGTTAGCGATATTACTGCCTTACTCTCCAAGCCAAGCGCCAAGGACACAGCAGGACTTTAAAAACATATTACAAAACCTCTAAGGTTAGAGGTGACCAAAAGTCACTCATTCAGCAGTGATACATGCACTTTGGATTTGCTTTTCAGCAAAAGAGCCCAGGGACACAGCGACCATGGAGAATGTCCTGTCACTGTAGGGACATCTGTGTGCAACGTCCTGGTCACTGGGCATTTAACATCAGAGGGAACCACCCTTTTGTTTCCTTCCAACTCAGCAGCCTGCAAGGATTGCCAGCTGCACTATTTTGGCCTCCATACTCACCAACAAGCTTAGACTGTTACCCAGAGAAGCCCACAAACCAGGAAAAATATTTTTGACTGGTAATGTCAGACTTAAAGAAGAGTGAGGACAAGCAAGGACTTTCCTTAAAGATACAGTACAGGTGACTATTATCATTATCTGTAGACCCCAAAGGCCAGACCATCAGCTGGTATCAGCTCCATCTTCAGCGTCCCTACATTTATTTATACCAGCTGAATATCAAGCCTTTTTCATTTTCTTAAGATACAGAAGCATCAGTGAATACAGATTTCAGTAAACTTTCCTTTCTAAAATATTATTCATCAACATATAATTCAAATGGTAATTAAGAAGTGTTCACATGATTGATGACACATTTAAATTACAGGTTTCCAGCTTTTTTTTTTTCAGTAAAGAAGAGATTACTTCCTTTTTCACGCATCGCTTTTTCAAACTGCAAGTCCATCTAACAGATGTCTCTCAGATCTGCTTGTCAATGTAACAAGTTAAGACTTTTTTTTATTACGATAAATGCTATAAAGCACAGAGCATTCTGTTAAACTCAATATTGACACATCTGCTTACCACGTGTATTAGTAGCCATGTCAGCCACTTTCTGAAAGGCATCCAAAAAGGCAGCAGCTGCTACTACTGTAGTCCTGAAATGCATACAGATAACAAAACATTAGCAGTGTCTCATTGCTGTCTATTTAATTATTGCCAAAAACATTTAGGCTTATAAAGAATATCACTCTGAACTTGCAGAGGCCACAAAAAATAACCTCTTTTATATTTGAATTTAGCCTTTCCCCCCTTTATTTCTTAATCCCTTCCTTGTTTTGTGTTAGCACTATGGACTTGGAGGCAGCCACGCTAATTCCATGCTGTGAATTGCACAGGACAGGTGCTATTTCAAAAGAGTGCAGCCATCCCCCTTCTAGCTGATTTCCTCTGATGAACTAATATTAAGCAGTCAAACATGAAAAACAAATCTAATACACATTTCACTGCATCCATTAGTGTACAAATTACAGCCATTGCTACAGGGAACATGTATATTTTAACAATAGGCATGCAGGACCTTGTTTTGTCTAGGATCCTGGCCAAACACTTTCCTGAATTTCTCATGTGAGGAGCATGAGCATCCCTTGAAAGAGAAAACAGCAACTCCTTGGAAATCAGACTGGTCTGGAGTTCTTTGGCAAATGGAAAAGAGGGAAAAGAAGAAAAAAACTCTCCGAGAAAAAAACCAAAACCAAACAACCAAAAAACCACCCAGACCAAAACACAAACAAATAAACCATATACCCAAAGTAAACAAAACAAATTTTTAATCCAGTGCTCCTCCAAAGCAGATCTCTTCCTGAGAGCTACAGTGTAAAATGTACCTCCACAATCCAAAATGTCAACCCTGCTTAGCCTCACCTCTCTCCAGGTTTGGAAAGCATATACAGACCACACGTCTGTTCAAGCAGCCAGCAAACGTGAGTTACCATTTTCCAAACACGTTTGTTCTACATAAGCAGACCCTAGAGCCCTAAACACCTCAGATCGGTACCAGATTTCTGGTGTTTTCTATGTCTGGTTGACCCAGTTGAAGTGAAAGCAGGCCAGGGTTCTACAGGTGAAGAGCAACTGTGCCCTCTCCACAGTGACCTTGAGGCTCTGGTTTTGCACCTTTTCTCTAACAGTAACTCCAGTTGCCTCTCCAAGCAAAATCCTGAAGGAGGACCAGTAACTTCACTCTGTTTCAAGAGCTCCTTGCAACCCTCAAAAAAAACCCAGGGAACCTGCAGAAAAGATGATCCTTGGCCAGAAAGACCACAGGACTGCTTAATTAGGTCAGATTTTATATGAGGCTCACTCCAAATACTCTCAAGATACAGAGGACATAACTGGCAGCATAGTAAATGGCCTACTGACAGCACAAAAGATTTGAACACAAAACAAACAGGCTCGAGACGATCAACCAAATGCATAAGGACTCTCTACACGCCCAGGAGATTAAAGGAAGGACAAAATCCCCCTGACAGCTAGCTAGCAATATCGAGCCCTGGAACCAGATAACCTTTTCTAGGATTTTTCCTTAACGGTGTTTGTATACTTCATGTTCCAAACTTGTGGGTCAATGCTGTTATTAGTGTATCGTGTTGTTAATTATTAATTATATTGCTAATAACAAAGTCCCCTTTCTCCAGTAACAAGATCCAGGAAGACCTGGCTCCAGCTCAGATGACATCTGCTCTCCTTTATTCAAGCACACAGAAATGAACCAGAGGCAAAGGGCTCACATTTGCTAGAAACAAACAACAAATACTCCAACACAGGCTTTCAAGCTGCTCGCTTGCACGTTCCTGTAGTTAGAAAAGCACGACATTCATTGAATGCAACGTTATGGAAGTAGGGAATAAACAAAACTACCCCTCATGCCTTCCCAGAGGGCCTGTGTTTAAAGGCCTAGGAAAGTTCTCCATTTCTCTTCTTCCTCTACTTTCTCTGCTTCTTCCACACTCACTGAATGTGACATCATTTCTGGAAAAGTTAAAACCACATGCAAGTGGGATGTTTTAGGCACAGCATGTCAGAACAGCATATTCCAGCAGCTGTTTAGGGCAAAAGAGCCCAAACTCCAGCCTCTGGAGTGGTTTACAATGTGATGCAGAACCCCAAAACAGAGGGCCAATAACCATACCTTGTCACCGCTGCTGCTGCTGTGAAAAACACACTGATGCTCTGGAGAGCACAGAGAGGATTGTGGGTTGGGGAGAGTTGTGAAGAAACAGAGCTTGGATTCATGTCAGCAGAAACAGTTTTTACAAGGGAATGAATCCTAGAGGTAGCAGACTTGGTCTGAGTGGGATACATATGGCACTTATTAAATAATCCAGAATGCCATTGGCAAAGTACACCCCAACAACCTACATTTTAATAACCACCGATAAATGACTTGTCACTGGTATTCTCTTAATTTCTAAGGCAGAAAAAAGTGCTGTTAAGACTATCAAAGACTCTTTTAATATTTTTGAGCCCTCATCTAATATAAACCTGTCGTATTCTACATTAATAAAAAGGAAAATGTAAGGCTAACTCTAAATTTGTGTTCACTAAACAACAATAAACTATCTTTCCAATTATCCATCAGGAGCCATTAAATTTAGCTCATTTAATATTTATTATTTACAGCTGGTGGTAGCTCATGTATTTTCCTAAAAACATTATAACAGCAGTAGTATGATGTGAAAAAATTACATACACGGGTGTTAACTATGAGATATGCACAATTTTACTAGGACATGCTTAGCAAATTATCCTGGCAGAAGTTACATTTAAACTTAATGTTTGCACATACAATGAATTGCACATACAGACTCTTGACTCTACCACAAAACCTACCTGAGCTGAGATTGCAGTTTCCCAGCTTTATTTATAAAATCTTCCCACACTGGGTAACTTCCCTGCAAGAAAAACAAAACACAATAATGAATACTTAATTTGAGCATTCTGGTTTTGATATTCTGGATCAAATGAAACCGGAAGTAGAACAATAGCTACGACGTTAGTAAATCCTAATTCATTAACACCAAAATATATTTCCCTAGAAAGTTCTCTCTCTCAGTGTTAAACACCAGTCCCTAGCAGATGGGACATCAAGTGATTCCAAATGCAAATGAAACGGTAGGTCCTCTGAGGAGGCTTTACAAATTTTCCAAATGGAAACACTAGGGGAGAAGGACGATTTCAATTGAAGTAGAGAAAGGAAACATCTTTGGAGGGATACAGCAAAACCAAACCTCCTAGAAGTAGGGTGCTAGGACATTGCAACAACACGTACAGAGAAGCTCCTAGAACCAAAGGCAGGATCACAGTTATCCTTTACTACAAATGGATTCTGTGCTATTACCAGGTTCCTATCTTCTTTAAAAAAAAATTTTTAAGCCTTTATTGTAAGCGTCTGGGTCAACCAAGAGACCACCACAAACACTGTATCGAGGTAACTCAGGAATTGGCTATACAAAAGGCACAGTGGCCATAAGACAAAGTTTCCCAACAGTTGTCCTATAACTGCAAGACCTGCTTCCAAAACAGTCCTGAATGACCTTGGAGATGATTTCTGAATTGAAGCTGATAAAGCAGCATGACATTGAGTATATGTAGTTTTAAAGAGGTTTAATTCTTGATTTCAAGTTTCCTGTAAACTTTTCCCCCATTTTTTTTTTTCAAATTCTGTTAAAAGCCCAGGTGTTTATTCAGAATACGGACACCAAGTGCTCTTGCAATTTCTGATCTTTATTTTCCAAAGTTCATAATAATAAAAAAAAAAAAGTGCTGACTTTTATGGTACCAAAAACACCAAAATCATCATTTTTAGATCAAAAAAGAGTAAGCTTCCTCTCTGAAGTGCAAGCACAGATTTTCTGTTAACAACAAAAAACGTGGTAGAAAGAAAGCTCAACATTTTCCATTGATTGGAGTCTAGAGAGTAAAATAAAATATCCCAGCTTCCCTTAATAAAGGTATAAGACTTGCTGTTACCAGAGCAACGACACAATAATACCCAGATAAGGCAGATCTTCAAGGCTAACATTACCTCAGCCCCAACTGGAAGAGGCTGCAAGCAAATGCAGGTGCTTGTAGCAAACTCAATTCACCTCGATAAACCGGGCTGCTTTTTCTAAGTAAAACAAAGTCCATTGCCCACATTACCATGAGAGGCCGTGTCTTGTTCAGGGCAAAGACAGCTCCTTCCCCAAAAGCTGACAGCCAAATTCCAGTTCCTCAGTACACTCTGGCAAGACAGTTCCCATTCATTCACTGGGAAGCTGACTGGTACTCTACCTATTTTCCCTCAAAGCTTGTGGATTTTTTGCTAAAAGGAAAAAAAAAAACAACAACAAAACAAACCCCCCAAAATGCCAATGTAAAACAGGTGTTCATAAAACCCCATTATACCTATACATAGCAGAGCCTGTGGGAAATGCAGACTAAAAAGATAGAATAGCAGTTATCTGAGTGGCAAGACCTAGAATATAAAGTGCTTTGCCTTGTGCTGAGCAAAAATTGTCATTTAAAAATGAAAGAAACTCACTGATGTATTTGAAGGGAGGGTGGGGAAGCATTATTTCCTTAAACCTATTAGTCTTACTGAAATCCCCTACTCGGAGCCCATCTCTCCATGTTTGCCTGCACGCCACGTATGCATTATGCATGCGTACGTCAAGAGCCCTGAAAGCCCTGACGATGAACAGCAGGGCCGAAGGCTTTACTGGATTCTGGAGCAAAAGGCAAGCCGGCAGCAGAGGATCCCAAAGCACTCATGATTACGTTTCCATCTCAGTGGTGTATTATCCAGCTAAATGCGACTGCTGGTATGCAGGAGATTGACACCAGCCTTGCCTTTAGCTGCTTCACAGGGATGATTAAGATACTCCTATAAAAACACTGCTCATGAAAACACCTTTCTGGTGGTTGTTTCTTTTGTGGCCACCTGGTCACAAAGCAAGCAAAACTGAAATAGTCACCAAGCATTTCCATGACTATTTATTGTTTGTCTTTAAAAATGTTGTTCTCTTCAAGCCAAGTCTACTTAAATAAACTGAAAAAGCTCACTTAAAGAGTCTGCTGTATTTGTTTCGTTGAAATCAATGAAATCTCTTCACTCAGGCAGTCCTACACTGGCAGAGAGCACCTGATCTCATTTTGAACAGTAAAAGAAAAAAACAAAGAAAAGAAAAAAACAAAAGAAAAAAAACAAACAAAAGAAACAGCTTTTTTTTATGTCACTGACTTAATAATGTCGGTGGTGGGTTTTGATGGTGATTGTTTTTGTTTGGTTGTTAGGTTGTTTTTTTTTTTTTCAATTGGTAAAGAAAACCTTTCAGCAGTTTTGCACCAGTGACATGAATTCCTACATTATCTGCTCAGCTTCTGATACCGTGATCTGTTTTCTGCAATTCTGAATTATCTCTAATAAACTCAACTGAAAATTAAGAGGAGTTTGTTTTGTCTGTGTTCCAGTAGAATTTGCTTTCACTTTTCCCTGCTGAAAACACATCCACAAGCTCATTTCTCTCTAACGTACAACTAAAGTCTTGCACATAAATTCTGTCATCTCTTTCAGCTGTTCCAAAAGACACGTAAGCAATCACATCACTGCTGAAATCAAAATCCCCTTGATTCCGACCTACAGTGTAAGTGCACAATGCTTATGATGTCACAGAACCTAATAACTGGGGGTTTATTCCATCTCCAGGACCTAGGAAGGAAGGAATTAATTTAGCAATGCTTGTGGGGACAACCAAGGGGACGACACAGGAATCTACTGCTGTAAATACTGCAAGGCTCCAGTACCCCAGGGAGCAGCCTCTTCTCCAAGGTCTCTTCACATGCAACCTCGAGCACAGCAGCCCTGCTGTCGCTCCATGTCTCACCTCCATGTTTGCAATAATAGTTCTTGCTTTTGTCAAAGTGATCATCAAGAGAAATGCTAACAGTGGTAAAAACCACACACTTAAAAGAGCCATAAAACTTCATCCTTGATTCAACATGTATTACCTTCTCAATTTAAACACAAAGAAACAGCAGGTGGGATTCAGTATCTCTGTCTAAGAAGAGCTTTTGCAACATAAAGCCACTTTTGAAGAGTAATAACAGTATTTTTAAATGCTGTTTGTCCCAGAGCTTCCTCTGCTCCTTCTGCAATTTTCAACTTCAACTGGCTGATAAAGAAAATCAATTTCCCCCCCTTTAAATGTCAGGGTTGCTCAGGCCCTGGCGTTATCTGTGAAAGCAGCAAGCCACCTCCACCTCCAGCCTCACTTGGAGAAGTGCCGCTACAGGATCTGGGTCACAAATCCTCTTCTCAGCGTCTCACAGGTTAAAATAGAAATCAGTTACGGTGTAGGTTTGTTGAAATGGTTTTCTTGAAGATCATTAATGTTTTCATCCAGGGGTTATTTCACCCAAAATTACTTTGTGCCAAATTATTTCTTCACCATCAGATGAAGAAATTTAATGTCTTCCGTGAAATGGGTGTTTCATCATTACTGCCCGGCACTCCATGGTGCCAGGTCCCCTCAAGCTGTTCAGTGGGGCCCAGCTCTCGGCTGCTCGCCTGCCCGCCCATCGAGGCATGTCACTGGTAAGCCATAAGATGCCATTATCCTACACTATTGCTTAATTAGTTGGTTTATAGGTAATTAGTCACCTGATTCCAGGGCCCAGCTCCATCTAATCTATGCTGAACACAGGCAGGGAACTACCTTTCTGCCTCAGGGCTAAAAAACAAAATGGTGCCTTGTGTCTGTCACCAACGTAGCCAGTCTACAATTAGGGACATGGAACAACTTTCCCTCATTGTCAGGCACCACAGCAAGTGTTTGAAAAGCACCAGGTTCAGCTGACAAAGCACCTGCAAGTGACAGACGCCAATACCCAGGCTCACTAGCATCCAGCTGGACAGTGTCCTCCATAGCCATGCCTCCTGGGGACAGGTCCTCCCTGCCTGCTGCTGGGACGAGCAGGAGAGGGACATCATCTTCATTCAGTGAAACCCCATCTGACATCCAGACCCATGGACTTCAGCAGATGTTTTAATTTTTGTTTGTCTTCCTCACCATTCAAATCTATTCTAACTGGCAATAAATTTCATCTTTCCCAGTCAAATATGGTTTGCTCATGACAGTAAATGACAAGCAGTTTTCTGCCCCATCCCATTGAGGAGTGAGCAAGCAGCTGGGTGGGTGCCTGGCAGCCAGCCAAGGTCAGCCCACCATACCAGGGAAGTGCAGGCAATGATCACTCACAGGCAGCTTTAGAAGGAGCATTTAAACTCTGGATGGATGAAGAAATGTTTACATTTATTGTGAAGAAGCACAGCCACACTACACAAACACAACTCTACAAGAGATTTATTGAAGTTTCTTTTTTCCTTCCTTTCAAGTCAGCAATCCTGCAGGAGGAATGAGAACAGACCCGGATGAGAAACTCAACAATTTCTCAATAAAGGAAGGGAAGACATGCAGTAAAAGGTCATATTTACTGACATTGTTATTGATTACATCTAATGGCAAGAACAGGAACCTAGATTGCTGAATTTAAGACTACAACTTGAGTATCAGCAGTCTTGATAGTTTAAAACTGTTCTGTCACTCCTCCTGCTAAGAAGTTCTGATTCTTCTTTTTCCATTAAGAGAAAAGATACTTCTTTCTTTTAATAATTTATTTCCATGTACCCTAACTCCCACAAATAAGATGCACCACATCTAAAATCCTTGGCAGTGTTCTTTTAAGTGCTTTCGCTTATCAGAAAGGCTTTTCAGCCCTATTATCACCTTTTGCTGGGACACGAAGTACAAAGGCAGCAGAAACAGTTTAGTATCTTGCTCACAGCAGTAATTCATCTAAACTTTCAGGACAGGGGGAAAGAAACAGAGAGCTGCTCTACAGTAAAGCAAATTCAGAATCTAATTTTGGCTGTTCCAGCTGAAGAGGTAGGAGAGAAAGGGACAAGGCAGGCAGTGCTTTGGTTTTATCTCAGTAGTTATCAAAGGAAGAGCTTTATGCCTTCCAATGACTATCTCCAGACTTCAATAAAATGGAAAAAATACTACACAGGCTATAGGAGTTAGGACTTCTCCACCTCCATGTAGTTGTTCAGCTATGACCAACTAAAAAGCTGAGTCCCAAATACACATTACTGTTATCGAGCTTCACACCCTATAGTAACACATCCAAATGTCATACATCTATCTTTGGAACAAAAATTCTAACTTTGTTCTTGTGTATGTCCTCCTACCCTTCCAAAGTAAATTACACTAAAACCAGCAGATTTTTTATATATATATAGTTCTATCAGATATCAGAATCACAAGGATTATTATGAATGTCTCATTTCTGTGGCATTCACTCCACTACCTCCAAGTAGCAAAGAAACTTTAATGTGCTAGACACCACGTGTAGTCACAGATGTTATACACAAAGAAAGGCCTGGATAATCTGGTTTGCACATAGAGACTATCACTTTTCCAGGAGGTCTTCAACAGGCAATGCTAGGAAAAAGTGTTGGGGAAGCAGAAAGGAAAACAACAGCAGCCTGAAAAAAACACTTTGTTGATGTCTCAACACATGGGAAGATGCAATGGTTGAGTTTCCCTTTCCAGGTAACATCTGGCACTGGAAGTTTTTCCTCTTTTCTAAAAGAATCAGTAAAAGGGAAATTAGTGGGCGACGGGGGAAAAGAGCGCTTGGCCAGCCACAACTGTAAGAGTTACAAAGTGCTACCAAACACTAATATGTTCCTCTACAATCTACAGATTTAGCCAAGTCTATGACTCATGAATAGGATTGCCTAGTCCTTCAATAAGCCACATAAAGTTCTTCCAACACCAGGTGAGCAGAGAACGAATATCACCTTGACAAAGTTCATAATAGCTTTTCTGCATCCAAAAAAAATCTGCTTGTTGGCTTTGCATCTTTCTAGATTGAAAAATAAATAATTCAAGAGCCTGTCTGTAAGCTGCATCTGTTTCCCAGTCACTCAGGAGAATAGTCTCAATCCTTCAACAGACTGAAAAATAAATTTTGCTGGTGAGAGAGACTTCACTCTTTATGAAGATGCAGAGGTGTACACAACATCTATTCCATGACTCCTTTGGCTTCATTTGCCTCATTTCAAATATACAGAATCATAGGATGATTTGAATTGGAAAGGATCTTTAAGGATCATCCAGTCAAACTCCCCTGCCATTGGCATGGACATCTTGCACTAGATCAGGTTGTTCTAAACCCCATCCAAACTGAACATGAACACTTCTAGTGATGGCGCATCCACAGCTTCTCTGGACAACCTGTTCCACTGCCTCAACACTTTCATTGAAAAAAAATAAAATAAAAAAAAAATTCTCTCCTATGCCCAGTCTAAATCTATCCTCTATATCTACCCCCTATTTCTTAAATTCAAACCCAGAACTGAACCAGCAAAGTCCCAATACTAATTTCAAGGGCACCCCATAGACTCATTTTGCCCATAGGCTGTTTTCCAGCAGTGCAGGACATGAAACAATTGGTTTTACAGCAGCAAGGAAGTTTCAGATTGGACAATCCATCCAAGTACAAGATCATTTAAGAGGCAACTGAAAAGTCAGGAAGCTTCCATTCACTGGAACTCTTTAAGGAAGAGTAACATATTTACACAGAGCTCTTTTAGGAAAACATAATACTCCCACAAGGCAAGGAAAGGGACTACTTGAGTGCAAAGTTCCTTCTGTCTCTCTAAGCTAAAGGTATTGCCATGCACTGGGGAAGCTCAAGTTTAGTTCCAACAGCAAAAGGGTCTCTCAACTCATGCAGAACGCTTGCTGGGCCACGAATGAAAAGCCATCAACAGCAAAAGACAAGGCATGAACTTCGGAGGACTTCACAGCAAGAGCTGGATGCAAGCATTACTGAATGGAGGAGGAGACAGGTACAAACTCAGGGTTTGAGAGATTACAGTGCATGCAAGTGAAAGTAAAAGCATGTCAAAGATCAGATTAAGGTGTCATTTAACCTGTAACTACCTGTCGGGAAAGAAAGCAGGGGGAATTAAAAACCAGTCTTGTGTCCATACATCTATTTCCATTTTTTCTGCCACTTGTTTAGGGAACAGCAGGGTTAGAAAGGAGTTTCCCTCAGCGTGCACAGTATAAACAGGCATGTCAAGCTTTGCTTTCACAAGGTGATATATTATCACAACATTGCAAATCATGCAACAAAAAGCTACTAAAGACATCTCATATGCTATTAAAAAAACCTGTCAACTAGATATTTCTTCTATGCATCACAGAACCACTCATTTAGTATTTTCAAAACTGTTCAGTTTTCAGTCTAAAAGCATTAGGACATGGAGAAAAACTGATAATGACACATCTTGAGAAAGTCAAGCTTAAAATCTTACCAGGAAAGTCCAGAAAAAAAGCATAATTACCCCACTGAGGAAAAAATCCACACAGATATCAGTTATTTCTACATTCCCAAACCACCCGAAGATCTCTAAAGCACGTCCAGTTCCCTGAGCACTGAAATGCAGCACTTCTTAAGAAGTACACAAGTATTTATCAGACCTCACTAACCATGTAAAGGGGGAGGGAACCTAAGTCCGGTACTATGCTGCTGTTAGAGAGCTACAGTCTTTAATTTGTATTATAATAAAGCCTGCACTGCACTAGCCCATATTTAAACATTCCCAGTGGAGGACACCTGTTATCCCATGGTTGTGACTTCAGTTTTTAGTACAGCAAGAACCTGTGAATCCCTCCTACCCCTCGGTTACTACACAACATCCTGGCTTACAACCCAGCTTGTGGGTCTCCTTCTACTCAACAGGGACCATGTCAAATCCATATCATCCGCAACTGAGTTTCATAGTTTGCAAGGTGAAGAAACACAGCTCCAAAGCAGCCACTTCATGGTTTAAATCCAAGATTGGGTAATTAACAAACAAAAGTTATACTCATACTGTGAGAAAATACATCATGCATAAACATACAGTCTGTCTCTAAACACAGGAAGTTGTTCACAAGAGGGAGATGAGGGAAAAAAAAACCAACTAGCCACAACTTCTAGAGACCTTTTATCCCATGCTACATTAAAAAAAAAACAACACGATGGATATTAAGTAGTCTTCCAGAGGAAGCATTTAGTTCCATATTCTTCCCTGCAGGTCTAAACAAGTTTGCAAGCCTGAATAGCAGATTTCTCCTCAGAGACTCATCAATACCGCCTTTCATCCACTCAATCATTAAGCGGCCACTGTGCATACTCAGCAGCTATTTTCTAAACCCACAATGTTTCAGCTGGATCAAAATGAAGATAATTAAAATATCAGAAGGCAGTCATTCAAGTTAATGCCTGTAGGACAGCCTCAAGCCAACAGCCCTGTGTTGGTAATGCCACCAACACCACTGGGGTCTCATCACTTATTCCCAAGCAAGGAGAAATTCTAATTTCTGAACGTTCACTCAACACAACCTCCATCATACAAGCAGTCAAAACAACCTCCAGGACCCAAGAAGTGGCAGTTTCTATTGCCAAAGTACTTGTAAGCATCTGAGCTGACCATAGACGTACCTCACTGGGGAAAAGGTAGCAGCCAGGTAGCAGTATTTAGTGCTTTATGAGCTTTGGCTCTTACCAGACAGTAAAGTGCTACTCAGCTTGTCACTGGTTGTTTTCTCTCCATTTCACTCAAGAGAAGAGAAATATTCACTTCCAAGCTCCAAGGTAGACACTTGGTTTTCTCATGGACAATGAGTGAGGTTTGCTCATGGACAATTTTGTTATGAAGCATCTCACAATGAAGCTTTATTAACAAAAAATCCCAAATTAAGCCACTACACAAAGGGCTTTGGAGACACTATTAAGCACACATGAGACTTACGTGGTAAAAAAAAATAAAATTAAAAACTCATATTCGGGTGAGAAGCATCACGGCAGTTTATGTGGAAGAGAAAAGTGAGATTCAGATTTGTTCTTTTTTTGCACCCTGAACCAAATTTCTCGTTACACACTCACCACTAGCACTTTGAACATCAACATGAGTTCATTTTTTCTAAAAAATATCCAAGGTTATTTGTTAAATGATATTTACACTCCAGCCAGCATCCTAGAATTAAAATGAGCTATACAATGCTTATGGCTTTTGACCAAAAGAGTAAAAAATACAGACTCCACAGACAGTCTCACAAGACAGACAGCCAAATTCTTCATGATCTACCAGCCTATGGTTAAGATGCTCCAGTCAAGACTTCTCCACTAAGAAACAGAGACGTTCTGTAATTTCAGTTACAGGAGTTCAGGACGCTTGTGTTGAGAGTTGATCAGTCATTTGCAGATGTCATCTCTCCTGCCTGCAAACACTGGGTTATCGTGAGCGAGGGTGAGAGAACCAGCAACAAGTCTTAAGCAGTAACAGCAATGCGGTGTGTATGTGTGGATAGAAACATGTATTATACTGAGCACTTAAAAACCATTCCCTCATTAACTCTGTGCTCTAGATGCACTCAATTCAGTCTTATCCTAGGGGAAAGGAGTAGAAGTCACTGAACCTGCAGCCATAGCTTGTCTTTCTGTAAAATGGGAGCCATTCTTCGGAGCTAAATCACACACTGAGCGCTTTGAAGATGAAAGCTGCTATGGTCTTAACCACAAAGCTACCAGACATTTTGTCTCCAATCCTTCAAAACTTCTCAGCATTCAAGCTATCTCGCAGCCCAGCAGGAAGAAGTCAATCAACATCCTTAAAGGTCAGCACAGATGCCAGTGAACAGGGTAGAGCTCAGCACCTCACAGTATCAAGGTAGACATAATTTTGAAATTGAAAGCATACACTTGCAAGAGGGAAATGCATTTCTATGTGTAGCCTAAAGAGGCTACTCTAAAGAGTACTCTGAAGAGTGGCCTCTTTACAGCGCCAACTCAAACCCCTACACAGGCATTTTTGCAGGCTCTAAAGCACACCAAAAAACCTTTTTAGTTCCTCTTCTGCTCTCTGCCATGTAATGGTTTCTGCTTATCTCCAAGACCACACTGTCTCTGGGTAGACTATGAGCCTTAAAAATGTTTTTCAGAAGCTGAAAATACAAAGACTATTAAGCAAAAGATGGTAGTTACAGATCCACAGGAATACTCCAGCAACTGTTGTAACTCCTATACTTTGAAAAAAACATAGCAAAAAAATAAAAATTGGGTTTTCTTCGGTATTTTATATAAAAGATTTTGGTATAGCTCATGAAAACTAGGAACTAAGGAAGGAAGCTGCAAACTTTCCCAGATATCACCCTCTGTTAGGTATTAACCAACAGCAGGCCTGTAATTACACAGACTTCTTGTCCTCCAACATTTGTTCAGTCAATTGTGTTTCATGCAGCACTGCACAACTTCTTCCACACTTACAAACTCGAAAATTCTGTTATGCAGCTCTTGGCATCCTGCCAGATCCAAAAAGGAGTACTCTTAAGACATTAAAAATCCTTGCCACAGAATAAGCGAGCCTCTTACTTACACAGCAAATGCTCAGCAGTTGTATGAATTATTAACACTCACACAACAGTATCTGGATCAAGAAAGTGTCCCCAAAAAATAAATTACTTTTGAGCACTTTCTCGGCTATGTCCTGTTGCTTGAACTCCAGTATTTAAGCAGGCACACAGTAGTTCTTTTCCTGCACCATCGTTCAGCCTTCGCTGCACGTCAATCCCTCCCCCTCCGAGATGTTTACAGAAAGATCCTGCAGCTGCTTAGAAAAGGCAAGGAATTCCAGCATACGCAAACCAACCATGTGGGCAAGCAGGTTATTGGGAGGCAGAGGGAGTAAGAAATCAGTGCAGCCAGGCAAGCCCTGGTGGTAAAATCTCTGAGGAAATAATAAAAAATGGGGGGAAAAAAATCTGCATAGACTGGAAATGAACTCATTTAATCCTTTTTGGTGAAGGGGAAAAAACATGGATTTGATAGATTTAGAATAGATCAGTTGTCCTAAAGACTGTCACGCAAGGGACAGGCCAGCGGAATACAGCACGTGTAGGAAAAGCGGGATAGAGATCCCCTTTCTTCTCCAAGCCTGTACCTGGCTGTTGCACGTGAAATATTTGTTTTTCCTTCAGCTGGATTGAAACTAGACCTTAAAATCATGGAACTGAACATGTCTAATCTCCACAGAGATCCCAAGCTTCAAGTATCGCTGCAGAATACCTGTCACATTACAACGTGTCAGGGTAAAACAAATCTGCCCAGATTCTGTGATACATGTGGGCTGTCCCTCGAAACAACACAAATGCAGAGGACTTGCAGCTGTATGTACTGTAGCAACTGTCTCAGCATTTCTATTTGTTTTATCAAGTATTTTTTTTCCACTCAGTTTATATTATGTGAGAATAGCACAAGGCCATCCCTCGCAAGCAAATCAGGTCTACTTAATAAACGGTTCTTTACCCTTGACATGGCCACCCCTGGCACCAACTTCCACACAAAGCAAGATTAAAATGCTGCTTCTCACCAGTCACCTCCTAACAGAAGATAAGAGGCTGCAAAAAAATAAACGTTTCTCACGCCCATATTGTTCGTGCTTCTCTCTTCTGCTTTGACCAAGGGTTTTGGATGGCCGAAAGCAAAGGTTGCACCAACAGCTCACCTAAGTCTCAGCAGGAACAACCGAGTGAAGGGTTCACCTCCTCTATGGTATTAAAGTAAAGGTTACTGCCAAAAGCAATAGCTTGATTTTACTGAGCTTTCAGTGAAACAATTATAAATAAGGCACACACACTTAAAACAAAAGAATTTCTAAAATTTTCTAAGATTTCACTTCTCCTCTGGGAACCTTGGTTTTGTTCACAGACAGGACAATTGCAGTCCCCTTCATATGTGCATATATGAAGCCTCTCGCACGCAGGGAAATGAGTGAGGCCAACTGGTAATCTGCACAGACCCATAAAAATGTAGAAAATCCCTCCACTTGGTATAAATGAAGTCACAGACAACCTGCAAGCCCCTGCCCTGCCAAAACACATGCTGACAGAAGGGGCGAGCACAAGCAAAAAGCCAAA
Source organism: Baryphthengus martii (assembly GCA_013396935.1). Classification (NCBI taxonomy): domain Eukaryota; kingdom Metazoa; phylum Chordata; class Aves; order Coraciiformes; family Momotidae; genus Baryphthengus; species Baryphthengus martii. The sequence continues at coordinate 553,633 of VWZK01017681.1, read as the reverse complement.
GAACCCACATCAAGTGACGAACTACAAACAGCCAGTTTCAATGTGTTCAGAGGTTTTTTTCCTTGTTTTCCTTCAAGATAGGAGACAACAACGTGATTAAAAGGAATGTAAAATCAAGATGCAGAAGGAAAAGCAGCATTAAGGAGAATCTGCTCTGCGGGAAGAGACAGGATCTTTTGAAACCCATCCGCAACAGGACCGCCCAAAAATTATGTGTGCTGATTTGCTTTGCACTACAAGAAATATTGAAATTAACAGCACATTACAGCATCTCATTTCTCAATTGCCAGAAATGAGTTACAAACCATTCAGATCAAATACTCCCTTCCCACAGGGAGCTAAAGAAAGTATGCCACGTTCAAAGGGAAACCACATGGCGTTCGCATGCGGCACACAAAACTGCTCCTCTGAGGGGACATACACGTTTTATTTTTGCTTTTATAAACTGTGATTGCTTTGAAAAAGATCTTGCACAAGAGTATAACAAACTATAAGTGCCACATGCTCACTGATGTATCATAGGAAACACCAGGGCTGTGACAATGGGCCAAATCTGAAGGATGGGAAGGGCAGACTTTTTCCCACCTTTATGATTCTTTAATCTGATCCTGAAATCTCAAAGCATCGAAGTCCAATTCCCGAGCACAACAGCCAAGTACAATTCCCACTGTGGACTTTCCACAAACAACCCTGTCACCACGTACATCACATATCACTCAACAAACATGACCCATGTTTTGAATGGAAGACATGGACTTCCCTTGTGAGGAGACTGAAGTTCCAGATGTCCATTAAAGTGCTGTATAAATGAAATGTTTATTAACCGTTCTTACATTTAACTCAGTAACATAATTTCTCTAAATCACTCAGCTTTACGTTGAATCACTTTGGAGCTTGTTTTGTTGAGTACTAACCACAAAATTATTCTTGGTAGAGGACGGAGAGAAATTTGGGGTTTCTGGAGAAAATATTAAAGGCAGTTCAAGAGACCTCAACCAGCAAGACATACTCCTGCCATAAAAAAAAAGTGATGTGTTAGTCACACTGGCATATATTGCCCTCATTAAGTTTCAAAGCTAACACAGTACAGAGACAAATGGAAACAATCACATTACTCAGGATTATAATTTCAGTTTCCATAATCTTGTGGAGATCAAGGAGAGCTCAAAATTAACAACAGGTATACCTCAGCTAGTTCCGTGTTACTGTGAACAAAGAGAAAAAAAAAAAAATCAAAAAAAAAAAAATCAGTCCACGCGCACTGTATCTTCCTCACCTCAGCTGCAGCACCCATCTGCATCCGCTGGCAAGACTTCAGAGTAATTTTGATACACTGTTGATTAACCCTGCCATCTTTACAATGAAGTTTAAGGCACAGCGATACATAGGATAAAAAGAACCTGAGATTATTTAGTCGAAAAAAGGCGGATGCTGCAGCAAATCCCTCAGCACTGCAGGGCATGTGGGGCCTTGATCACAGCCTGCGATGAGAAATAGGCATAGATAGTGCATTTGGGTATGTGTGGGCAGACACCTACACAACATCTCCGAGATTCTGCCAGAAGCCTGCCCACACAGAGCTGAACACATGAAATAGCACCTAAAATGCTAATTTTCACTTTACTACTAAAGGTATGATTAGTTGACAGGTTCTGGTTAGTTGACGAAAATTAGCTATTTTTTTCTTAGAAATTGTCGTGATCCTTTGTGCACGATTCACAGAGAGTCCTGGTGCATCTCATCAGCAGTACAGCATTAGCTAAACCAAACTGAACTACGGGTAAAAATCATTTGTTCTACTCATGCCAAATAATGAGCAAATTTTTTAAAACCGTAACAACCACCACGCTGCTAAAGATCTACTGTGATTCCTTCCAAACCTCCCCCTCAGTAATTGCTAGTTCACAAAACAGGTTCCACTACTATGGAGGATTAAGAAAAAAATATTCACACCTGTGCCCATCTCCATAAGCTCATGTCAACATGTTTCTGGTGAGCAGCATTCCCATGCAAGTCACAATGCGTAAAGGAAAAAAAATAATAAATAAATCCGCACAGCAAAGGCCCATTTGCTTAAGAACAAGAAAAGTCAAATGCATCACTGATGGAAAGAAGCGAAGAATAAACATACTCGGTGTCCCTCTGTGCCGAAACCCAAAACCACACTTCATCTGGAACAGAACATCTCCTGCGTGTTCCCTGCACAGCCCACCAAAATGATTCCAGGATTTGTGATCGTTTCCTGCTGTTTGGGGGGGGTTGTTTCATTTTGAAGTGTGGTCATTATTAAAAATACAAGGGAGCTGAGAGCTCAAGGAGCAGCACAGCCAGGACTGCAGCATTGTCTGGACTGATATCCAGACGTACGCTCCCCCTCCTCTCTGCAATCTGCCTGCTCTTGACAAGCCATGCTTTTAATTAAATGTCTCCTAAAATCTGTTGAGAGGAAAGTGAATATGAACCCTTGCCAAAAAATAACTTCTAATGCAAACAGGCTCTCCGCCTCCCTCTAAAAAATACACTAGAAGTCATTCACCTCTACCAGGCTCCCTCCTAGAGCTGACCCCATCCTCGCCCACTATTACTTGGTGGCTCTTTCTCCCGCAGCCCTGCCCGCTCATCAGCCCTGCACAGATTGAAACACCCAAAGAAATCCCATGCTTCTGGCTGGGTGAAGCACAGCAGGCACGGTCGCTGCCTTTAAATCACAGCAGTCCCCCCCATTATCTGACACGTCCCTCAACACCTCCCGACAACGGCATCTTTGCCGGCTGGCCCTGGGAGGGAGACAAGCTGCCCTTGTGCAGGGGAACACTGCAGTATTCTGCAGTATGGCCGTGCCAGAGACAGGGCGCCTTCAGCCTTGGGCTTTGGGGGAGGCATGACTGGCAGAACACGGCAACAATTTTACGCTATTTATTTCCACAACTGAAAGGTGGGAGGCACCCGCTCGTCCAAAGAAAACCCTGCAGAAGCACCCTTGGCTGCCAAGCATGGAAGGGAAGCACCTCTCTCAGAGGTTCCTTTTGGGAGAAAGGGCCAGCACAGCCCATGATTTCTGGTGGCTGGCAGAGACGAGAGACACGGCAACTTGAGACCTTTGCGTTCATTCACAGAAAGAAGCAAATGCCACCTCCCTGAGCATACACAGTGTGACAATAACACTACATAACCAACAGAGCAGCAAATGTAATTCATGCATGCGTCAACTTTTGAGAATCTCCAGGCTGAGATTTATTTTTTTTTTCCATCGTGCCCATCAACATTGCCCTTTCCAGCCCCACCCCACAGCTGACATGCACCGTGCCCATGTCCTCCACCATGCTCCCGCCTTGCTGCATTTATTCTCTTAGAGATCTGACAGTCCAAAACAGGAATAAATAAATAAAGGTGGAGGCAAAAGAAAAAAAAATTAAAAAAAAAAAGACAGGTTTGGAAAATGTTGACCCTGGTGCAAGGTAACAGCCTGCACGTTTAAGCAGGAGAGACAGAAAAGAGGGAAGGAGGGAGGGAGAGGTGGTGTCCTGCAAGCAACTCGCAAGCCCCAGACGCTGGGGGTGAAGCGCTTACAAGGGGCCCGTTGCCAGGCTGCTTCCACGGGAGGGGGACACGCACCCCGCATGTGGGGCAGCGTCCCCCGCAGCAGCAGCCGCCCAGGGCCG
>VWZK01017681.1:514772-549175 GCA_013396935.1 Baryphthengus martii | reverse complement strand
CGCCTGGGTGCCGGCTCGCGACGTGAGGGGAGCTGACCCCCGGGGAGGCGGCGGCGGCGAGACCGAGGGCGGGATGAGGGGGAAGGGAACCGGGCCCCGGGCCCCTTCCTCCGAGCCGGCAGCGCCATGAGTGCTGAGCGCTCGGCGAGCACACCGGGGTTCTGGTGCCGGTCACCGAAACTACCAACAGTGGTTCTTCCTGGTGAGAGCCGCCACCGGCGTAGAACATCAGCAAAGCTACGGGCACCGGGAAGCACAGCCCTGGCAGTGCAGCCGGCAGCAGCGTTAGCCACAGCTAACGGGGCTGCTTGTTCATCCAGCCCTGCAAATGCGAGAGGGAACGGGAGGGTATTAGGGTCAGTTACATAAAACACGGGGTATAAAAGTAACTCGGTTTTCCCATTCACTGGGCCACGTTTTGCAAAACGTCGTGGTCAAAATGATGTATTTAGACATGGACACAGGCCATGGCTCACATCACGCCAGCACTGGAGTGTGTGCAGAAAATCACAGAATCATTTAGGGTGGAAGAGACCTTTAAGATCATCGAGCCCAAACTACGTTGCTTAATGTAGGGATGACTGCAGCGTGGGCTAAATGTCCTGAGGGTTCTGAAACTCTCCATTGCGCTGAAATTAAGTGTTGCTCATCTGTTTTGGGGAGCGGAGGTCTGAGCATCCTGTTGCTGCTCACCGCAGAAAAGCCACACTGCTGGGGAAGTAGGCTACATTGCTCTGTGATATAGGAAGAACAAGCTGTAGAGCCAGGAACATATAAGTATCGAAGAATAAGCCTTGAAGTGGGGAAGGATCTGTGTTCATACATATACACACACATGTACATGCAAAACCAGGACTGAAAGGGAAGTTTAGAATTCGTTATTAAAAGTTGTCCTACAAACTCTGCCTGAGAAGAGCCAGTGTGCGCACCATCATGTTTTGCTTCATTTCTTCCAGCACCTCGATACACGTGCGTGATGGATTACGTTCTTCGTGTTAATTTTGCACTGAAGGAAAGGCTGGGCAGATGCCCTGCCTGCAGTGGGGCCGTGGAAGCACAGGCTGCTGCAACAATTTCCCCTCTGCTTTTCCCTGCTTCACTGCAGGGAGGAAACGCCCCACTGAGGTTTGGCCGAGCAATCCATTTTATGGCTCCGTAGGACCCTCCCTCCCAAAGATGAGCCCAGCAAATGTCCCCGGCAGCTTGTGATAATGACACCTGCTCGTCACACACGGAGCTTCAAGTGCTGTCACATAACCAGCGTGACAGCGTTGCCCTAGGACAGAGTCACATCTAGCAATTTGGAGGGGAAAGTTGGTGTCCTACTTTGCTTTCTTCAGCCACTCCGTTTCTGGGATGATCCTTGTTTTTAGCACAAGTAGTGTTTTGTCTGACCTCCTTTCTGAGAATGAGAATTTCCAATGTAAAAGGTTGCAGAGCGCAGAATTCACATGGGACAGGTGGGAGAAAAATCTCCATCTCTAATGAAAAGGCTGTCGTTAAGGACAGCGTTAATGCTTGAGTTAATAAATCAGGGCTGTCTGCTCTGCAGCAAGCAACAAGCCTTCATACAGTGGTGAAACAGTGAGCAGGGACACAACAGAAAAATGCGTCAAGCACTTTCAAGCCCTGACAAATTATAACAAGTGAATTAGGCACATAATGTAAGAGAATGGCTTTTTACCTTGCAAATTGGAAAGGAGAAACCGTGCACATCACTGGTTATGATAAGTAACTTGTTAAACCATCACAAGTCGAGTGTACCCAGTTGCAACGTAGAGAGACCTTATCAAAACTGTTCAGGTAGAATGTTTTTCTGTCAGAAGGTGCTAGGTTGTAAAAAAAAATGGAGTTGTGCTTGTTTCCACAAACTTTATTATTATAGGACAAAAAATCAAAATGCAAACAGAGAAGTATTTGTTCTTTCACATATTTTCAGAAAACTATTTTGTTAAATTTTCATTGTATATATCACTTAGAATAACGATTGTGTTTATTTTATTATTTTTGTTTGTTTGTAGCATAACATAGCTAAAAATAAAGGAAAGGCGCATGACCTGAGGGCATCAAAATAAGATCTTGATAACCAAATTTTTTTTTTTTTCTTTTGCATTGAAGGAAATTTCAGACTTTTAACTTTATTCTGCCTTTTAGTGACTTTTCATTATAGAATTTTCTATGGGGTGACAATTCAACTTCAACCAGCTGTAGAGTTAGAGCTAACATTTTTCTTTAAAGACCTGAGTCCAAATGGTTGTTTAAAGTGTGAGTAAAAAGTAGTTTGGTGATGTTGCGGTAACGTCAGGTTACCATCTGTCACATTATTTTTGGAATCTGCTCAATTGATTCCTAGCAAATCACTTCCTGCAAGCATTATTTGCAAAACTTTATTATGGGCAAAGGCTATTTCTGTGTTCGTGAGCCATCGTTACTGAGGAACGTTTCATTACCAAGTGATGACATTCTGTAAAATATCCTGGTGCATGGGCAAATGCCAGCACCACTTCTTGACAGTGGGTTGGCTGAGTGCATCTTACTCGGCAACCCCCAACAGATGTCAACCTTACAGTTTGTCAACAGCACAATAGTAGCCCATGTTCTGACATCCTTCAACACATTGGGCGCTCTGCTGACAAGAAGCCTATTCCACTGAAACCGCAAGAAGGTTGATGGTTAAGAAATAATTTCTCCAGAGATAAGTGAGCAGGTTGAGCAATGACTTGGTCACTTTACCTGGCCTAGATTGTTCCTGGTGCTCCTCCCATGCTGAGCCCCAAGACACAAAGTACAGCCGGAGTGACCCAAGGCACAAATCTGTGAGGGGCAGGAGTCCACAGCCTGCTCCCAGATCTGGCAGGGGATTCACGTTATGAACAGGATGTATCCATCCACATTCCTGTGCTGTGCTCTCTCCCTCTGTAAAATGAAAATCCCCATTTTTAAAAGCTTTCTGAGTGGTTTAGCATGAAGTACAAGTGTGAAATGTCATTGCAATCAGAACAAATATACACCGTCAATGTGCCGTAAAATGTTTAATTGTGGTGCTCATTTAGGTCCTGATCTTACAAAGATTTAAGCCCACTCATGAATGTGAGTAGCCCCGTGGAAGACTAGATTACACATGCAATTAAGTGTTATCAGATTGAAGTCATAGAACAACAATCACAAAAGGTACTTAATCACCTTTAAATTACAGTGTTCCTAATTTAGCTAATGTTATTCCCCAAGGAAAAATTGCCTCATCTAGCATACAATCAAGAAAGAATCAAGGGCTGTTCCTTCAAGTGGTTGACAGTTCAAAAAGAGAGATGATTTTTTAAAAATAGGTTGCTAAAGGCTGAACTATGTAATTGAATTATCTCGTTAAGAAATTGATGCAAATTAATGCTATAATACTCCATTATATTGCCACAGAATCTTTCATCCTCAAGCCTTCATAAAATGTATTAATAAACTTGAAAAGCAAATTAATACCTTTTTTTAAATTTAATTTAATTTAATTTAATTTAATTTAATTTAATTTTATTTTATTTTATTTTATTTTATTTTATTTTATTTTATTTTATTTTATTTTATTTTATGGAACTAGCATTCTGTCCCTATTTGAGGCTTTCTAATAATGATTTCTCTTTTGAAAGATAGTGGTGTTTTCCTCTTCATAGACTGACCAAAAAGAGCCCAGGAGCTTCCAAGACACGGAGTCCCTGACATGATTTCCTTCACTCCTCAAGGTGCTCACCAGGTACATTCCTGCTCTGTCCATAAAAGCAGAAGATCTCATGTGGCAATGCCTAATTGACTGGAGAGGTGAGATGGCAGGAAATACAGCCAGAAAGATTACAAGAGGAATTGATGAAAAATGGAGCAAACACAACAGAATCCATGTGAGCCAGCTGTGCCAACAGCATTATAAATATTAAATAGTGACCCCTCCGTATCACTAGTGAAAAACCTGCAATATGTCTAAAGAAGCGGAATTATTCACTGGTCTTACATGGAGGTGGGGATCTGGTGAGGGAGAATTCACTGCTTTTTTTGAGAGCAGGTAGTTACAGTCTCTGGTTTCAGGACATAAGAAATAACAATGTTGTGGTTCTCCAGCTTTATGCAGGTTATTTTTATGTCCCAAACAGTTTTTAAATTGCCAAGTAGCATTGCTGTAGTGAGGGTACCTCTGCAATCATTTCTCCTTGCTGCTTGCTGGCAAAATAATAGCTGCTATTGCTTTACCAGGATTAATTTCCATAGAACAGCTCCATCTAAAGCCTACCTACAGGCAACAACTCTGCAGCAAAATGTCAATGCAGTCTCATTTTCAACTGTAAGCTCTCGGAAGAAAAAAATACACATTTTCAGCAAAGTCCAACATGAGACGTCATTCATTCAGAGTGCAGAGAGGATGAGATGCTTATTTTTAAGGGACTAAATTAATCTTCCATTTCCCCCCTTGCTAACAAGTTGGAAAAAAAAGTCCTTCCTCAAGGTATCTCTGTGCACAAGACATAAAGGCTGAGAATCAGGGTTTGCATGTTATATTAAGGGCTTTAGAGATAGGCCACAGTTTTCAGTAGCAGAAATGTGACATGTCCTTGCTCACATCTGCCATCTCAGGCTGGTAGATTGAGAAGAAGTGCTCAAATCTATCACCTCCTTCCAAGCAATGCTCCTGCCATTTCTCTTAAAACTCTTGCATGATGAACCTCAATAAATGGCCCAGCAGGGTTCTTGTGGCTGAGCTTACATGGGCACTTTCATTCCGTGCAAGTCCACAGTAGCTCCGAGAGTGTATTTCCATACTCGCCACTCAGCTGTGGCCTCATTCCTAAGCCATCCCATGGCACTGGCACCGGAGCTCAGGCAGTTGTATGACTTGGCTGAAAGCTAAGCCTACAAAGAAAGATTATTTTAGCCCAGAGAGGGACCCTAGTTTTTTGTGTTTCACGAAGAAGGGGCAGCCTTCCCTCCCATGCTCATACTCTAGTAGATACCTTCTTGTTTCTCATCTACTGTCAACACAGGTTCAAATATCCAGAAGTGTTTATCTGAACCCTCTTTCAGATTCACTTCGCTACATTTTATCAGGTTCTGGTGTGGACACATTCACTTCACAAAAACTGGCCTTACTTTCGCAGTTTTAGGCTATTTTGGTGATGCATCTTCAGGTCACACCCTAAATTGATTTGGATAAAATTTCCTGAGTGCGCCTGTGTAAACAAGAAGTAAGTTATAATAATCAGGTTATACTAACAGTTACATCAGGCTTAAACACTCTGAAGGAGTAAAGTCTATAATAGATGTCACTTCTACAAATAGTTCATGTTCTTTTCTTCAAAGCAACATCAACTTTGACTTCACTATAATTACACATATATATTGAAGTTACTTGTTGGGCTCTATCTCCAGCACATACCTTAGTCCAAGCCTTTGTCGGCCATTTCTCACTTTAGATGTGATATAAAATGAATCTGACTTTTTCTGTGCTTCTCCTCAAGCAACAATATTTAGTAGGTCACTATTCCTGAAATTTCTGAGATCTGTGTTTATTGCTATGCACAGAACTCAGCGTGTTGAACCACCTCAGGACACGGTCATGTGAAACGTAATGCAACACTTTCTGCTATGAAAGAAAATATTATTTTTTGCCAGTCCATAAACCTGGCTTTTAAAGCGAGCATTACATCCACAAAGAAATGGTTTAGAAACAAAACAAAACTTAGTTGAAAAAAAAAAATCTATTTCAATAGGCAGACTTCCAACTCTGTAAGTGCAGAATAGTCAGGCTTTTTCATTTTTTTTCCCTATCTCTTTAGCTATGTTTAGTTTTTGAAATTCTGATGAAAACAACTTGAACGCTAATCCTCTTTTTGAGACCTAGACACCTGAGATGTCAGTAAGGAGATAGTGTCAGGTACAGTTTTCTGCTCTGAGTCCAAGTTACGGTTCTGTTGCAAACTCCATGGCCAGAAAGCATTTTGGGGAAAATAAGATCATGCTGCGAGCCCGTGAGCATACGGTTTCTTCAAAAACAGAAAGAGAAGAATTAGAAACAAGAGGAGCCCTTCCAATGAAGCAACGAAGATGAACAAAAAGAAAAATCTAGTCTACTGATCCAAATAATACAGGCAGACTAGCACGTACTGGAATTTGGGACTAAAACCAAAGAGAGCTGACATGAGGACATACTGCAGGGAGGGACAAGCGCAGCGATGAATGGTGCCATTGTGTGACTATTTTAATTAATTTTTGTAATGAAGCCAAAGCTCTAATTTACCACATCCCAAAAGTAAATAGAAAAGGTTATGACCTTAATTGCAGAGGTGGGGAGGGAAAACCTAATTGCTAACTCGTCAGCTGTCACTCGTTATTGCAACTGGGTAGATACACTTGGTGTGTTACTATGAATAGTCCAGGTTCAACAGTCAAAATAGTGGGTAAGGACAGTTTCGTTCCCTCTCCCCTTCATCTTCTTTCCAAATCTTTGATTAATAACACTTTGTACGATTTTTACCACATGGATTACAACATTCTTGACTCCACCAGGTTCTGAATAAACCTGTCTGCAGCACATAATAACCCTTTTTTTTTTTCCTTTGTCTTCTTATTAGGCAGAGGTGTGCATGTCTAGCAGGATGCAAAACATACAGAAATTACAGGAGGTCCTTCCTGCCCTTTTACTTTCTGCTAGCCCTGAGTGATTATATTCCTATACAGAAGGAGTAATGAAAAGGCAGTTTTTCAATGTAACATGTCTACAAGTAGGAAAAGTGCAAAAGTCACATCTGTTTTCTAGCCATGGTCACTAAATAAATACAATTAAATGTGCATTATATGCTGTTCAAAACACGCCTCTGTTTGCATCACTCAGACTATGCACAACCATTCTGCACTTAACTAACGGGGTCATTTTGATGGGCCAAGTAGAGATGCATGGACAGATCTGAGATTGATGTGAGGTCCTTACGTTTCAGCAAATGCCATAACCCTATATGTGCCCACATAAAAAGAGTACAATGCTGTGCACTTACTAAATGAAGTGTTTTCTACTTCAGACCTTTTTGTTCTTTGCCCTATAATGTTTGAAGAGGAAATTATCCAGCATCAGAACATGGAGGATGTGAGCAGAAATGTGCATAATAAAAAATGCTATTCTATCAAGTTCTGCTTTAGCAGAAAAAAAAAAGGAGTGATCTGCATTAGTCTGACTAGTTCAGACAAAGCATACTGATATTAGGTTGAATATTATAAGGCTAGCACCTATAATGTGGTAGTTATCATCCAAAATTCAAATAACAGATTCTTTCTGCCCCCAAATGCTTGAGTTACTAGCCTCCCTCCTTTCATAGCATATGCAGAAGCAGCTGCCTTTATTCTAGAAATATGAACACTTCTTCTGGCACTGTCATTTTCTCAATATTCCTACTCAAATTCCTGAATTGAAGGGCACTTCGTCTATAGTATGCCTTTAATCTTCAGTGGCAAGGCAGGTTAGTCAGCTGATTGGCATCACACTTTAGCATTTTAGGTCCTGGGCACAAAATTCGGTGTGCTCTTCTGCCGGGAATGAAAACCTGATGCTTTCAACAACTGAGATTAACCTCATGGATGACTTTCTAAAATTCTGTGAGTACAGGGAAATAACAGATCTTCCCTCTTCTGTGGCTGTCAAATCAGGAGTGGGCTGTCTTTCTTTGAAGGTCATATTTTAACAAAACACAAATTAGCACGAGTCCTGATGACCTGTGCGAGCTGACAGGATGATCTAACGCTGTCTTTTGACTTTGAAGGCTATGACTGTGTGAATCAATCTCTAAAGAAGACCCAGGGTTTAGCACAAATCTTGAGAGACAGCTGCCAGTCTTATTGATGCTCAGGGATGATATATAGGGAAAGCACTGATCTTTCATGCTCTTGTCCCAGTGGGTTGAGGCATAGCATCAGAAGGGAGAAAGATCCCGTGATATAAGATCTGTGCTTGCCCAGTGGACAGTGTGCTGGTCTCCAAAGCTGTATCTTTTCTGAGGACACTAACATTGTTGGCAAAGATAATATCATTCATTAGGACAAGAAGGGTATCTGGAAAAAGTAGACAAGAGTTTGAGTGCAGGAGCTTTCCCTAAAACCCATGTAAAGTATAAGAAATCTCAAAGTGAAGTGAAGACATTTAAAATATGAGAATTATTTCTGGGTAACATTTCTCATGTGTGAGAAAACAAACCATCGGGTTTTTTTAGAGGAGAGGTTCCACATCAGTTTTGGTTTTAGGGCTGAAAATATCCTCCCTGAGTATCTGGGTACTTGGTTGACCTCCACATCTTTTGGGCTTTTGTATCCGAATCCCATGGCAACGCTGATTTCCCAGCCTGTGCTCTGCCAAGCAGGGACGGATGAGCAGGGCTGATGGGCGCTACTTCCAGCTGACGGAGGCTGCGGCACAGGGTCCCCTCCCACGATGCCGCTTGAAAGGGGGAGCAGATTTCACGCCCTTCAGTTGCAAAAGCAGCGTTTGGCTCCTCCATCGAGGCTGGCCTTTGGCTTTGTAGACCTCAGTCATCTGCGAAGAATTGCCGCACGCTGACCTAGATACTCCATCAGCTCTGCTGCAGCGCTGGCTCGCTGACGAGGCTGCCATTTCCCTGGTCTCTGCTCTGCCCTATATCCTGCCTTGGAGATGAAACAAAAAAAAAAAAGAGGGGCAAATTAATGTTAATCAGAATAGCATTTTCCTCCAATGATTTTTCTGGAAAACAGAGTTTCCCAGGGAAATCTGTTGCCTTAGTCTTTCCCTACTGCTCCCCTTTCCTGCTGTCTCATTATGTTGCTTTATCTCAGAAATCCTGGCTCTTATTAAATGCACGCTGTCCTCCAGAGGAGAGAAACGTGCCGTCTCCAGTCCCTCCTTTCCCTGCATCTCTACTGTGTGTTCCTAGTATGTCAACAGAGAGTGGGGAGGGCAATTTATGAGGTAAAAAAGGGGGCCCGGATCAAGGGCAAGTCTGGACCTCTGACAGCAGCCATCTGAGATGTCCAGGTTGCAGTCAGGTGGATTATTATTAATAGGGCACTCAGTCCAGCTTGAGAAATACAGCTGATAATATGGCAGTGTCTTTGTAGCTGCTGATCAGTACCAGAGAGAAAAAGAGAAAAAGCCAAAACCCAAACTCTTAATTGCCTCTAAAATTTCACTAGAATCAAATTAGATTTGCAAATCTAATTTTTTTCCTCTAAAAAAAATTAGCAACTGTAAAAGGCACATCTGGGATTACCAGTAAAGGGGAATGTTCATCTTTGCAGTTGGCTACAAGGGCAACACTAGCAGAGGATCCCAGAAGGCAGACTTTCTTCTCCTTGTTTGCTTCATGTGACAGCGTTAGGCCTTGAGAAGACAGCGTCCTGCAGCATGATGAAATATTGCACTGAATTCCCTCCCTCAGTAGTTCAAGGAGAAAAGCTGCCTGAACCTGGAGACCCCTAGGTGGAACCCAGTGCACTACAGACTGCTCTGAACAAAATCCCTGCCCTCTTGTCTGTCCTGAACCACGCAGAATGACAAGCTCAGTTCTCTGCTCTTCCGGGTTGCTTTTGTGTGGCCCAAAGTCAGTCATTTGGGCTAAAATGCTTAAATTCTGTCCCTGGCTTCCTGTCTTTGTTACAAGGCTACTGCAGCCTCAGAGGGACCGGTCACCCCTGTGTGTGCCACCAGAGCTATGGTGGCATCAGTGCGGCGGGACGGAGGATGTGGTTTTAGCTTGGCATGCAGTGAGACGGAGAGAACAGTCCCACCAGTCATTCAGCCCCATATGACAGGAGGAGAGACCATTACTGACAGATTTTCTTGTGGATTGTTCAGATAAATGAGAAAAAGAATACTGCAAGGCAGAGCAATAAACATCGTAATTCGCTCGGCAAGATTTGCAGGGCAAGGTGGATAACACAGAAACAAGGGGAAACAATATGACTTTATTCCGAGGTATATAAAAATACAACATTGGAGCCTGATAATTTCTTAAAATTAAAGAAAAGAAAAAGCCATATCCATAAAGACCAGCATCTTGAGAGAAGTGAGGGATTCCTTGAATTCAGGAGACATCTTTCTTTAAAGAAGGGAGAAGCAAAAAATAGATAGGGTCTGACAACCCTGCCCTCAGCTCTTTGGCTGATGCTTTTCTTATTGAGGTAATAAAGATAACTGTTTTCAGAAGTGCTCTTGCTGATGGAGTGACTGTGACAAGGGCTAGTCTGGGGAGCTGGCGGCTCCATGTTCACCTCATACCTTTTCTTTTCCCTCCCTCACTAACCTCTGATTAAAAGGGATCTTTCTTTGATGTCCACAGTCTTGCCAGGGCCAAATTCTCAACCTCATGGTGAAGTCTGTGTGATGAAGTTTGGTGGGAAGAGGGAATGATGGGGAAGGTGGGTGAGCAGAACTGAGTTGAAGAAAATCTCCCTGAGGACAGTGTGATGTCATCAGAGTTATAGATCTGGAAGTTGTGGGGTGCTTTAAGCAGGTACGTATGATTTGACAGCATAGTATATATTTGGGATTTTTTTTTGACGGTGAGCCTGTATTAGAAGCTTTTGTATTCAAGTTGTTGAATTAGAGTATCTTACTGATAAAAGTAGATGTTTTATTTTTGTCTAAAAAATACAAAAATCCACTGCAGAACTCTGCAGTGGCACCAGTCGATTAAAAGCAACGTACTATGAGAAGCCATGGAGCTGGTTTGCCTGCCACCTGCCAAGAGTTTAGCTTTCTGTTGAATTCAGCAACTTTGCTCTTAAAGGTACTGAGCTTTCCAAGCAATAAAGTAAATGCAAAGATGGCAAGCAGTGCATTTAAAATATTTACCAGGGCTAGTGCAATAAATATATTTCATTCCCCCATTTCTATTTATGAATTTACTTAAATGCAGCTAGATGAAGTAATTTTACAAGGAGTGTAGCATTATTCCCTTGCACTAATCATGCATTGATTGCCAATGCAATCTGAGATAGTGGTACTGAAGAACAAATAGAAAATAATGCTTCCAGATTTTGTTTTCTCTCCCACTGCGACCACTCATTGGGCTTGCTTTCCTCCTCTGTCCCATGCCTCCGTCACAGGCAAGAAGCTGAGCATGCCAAGGAGAAAAGGAGGTTTGCTGTGCATCTGTGCCGTGCTGCTGGATGGAAGCTGGTCCTCCTCCTCCCATGTGGACCATCCACAGAGGGCATGTTACACGCACGGCTGCTCCAGCATAAGCTCTTTGAAACACTACATTAACTTGTCTCTCTGACATCCCAATAAAACAGAACTTTTTGAGTATTAATTTTTCAGGATGTGGGTGGTTATTTATACCATTGCAGTCTGTGTAATGGTTGAGCCTTGTTCTGCCAGGTTGCTATTTTATTTTTTTAGGATTCAGTGTGCTTTCTATTGATGCTGGCAGCGAGTCTCCCACTTACACTGCTGGGAGGAGGAATTGTCTATTGTGATAACAGCATTGTATGTGAAACGTGATCACGAGGATTTTGTAGATATGTCACTGCATTGATTTAATTGCTTTAATGTCTTTTCCATGCCTTCAACTGGAGCAAGACCCTCTCAGCTAAACTTAGCCCTTGAAACTAAAGCAGACTATTATCAAATTATTTTTTGCAATGTTTGAGATAGAAAAGGAAAGAATAAAGAGGGATAGTTTATATGCTGGGGGCTCCTGCATTTCACAAGTGACAGGAAAATTTCTGTCTTGCGAGACACTGAGGCTTTTATTTCCAGGTGGGAGCTGGGAAGCAGGAGCAGGTGTCTCTCACATTGGCAAGCTCTGCGCGAGCTGTATCCACCTCTGAGCGGAAAGCTCAGCAGGCGTTCCTGCAGTCCACAAATTGTTGCCAGCTGTCAAAGTGAAATGGTTCAGCAGTTAGTCTCCTGGGCTGTGTTGTGGCCAAAATTCAATCGGATTACAAACCAATTGCTCAGCCTGTCCCAGAAGCAGGAAACCACCATCATCTGGCTGGTAGGATCTGGTCTCAGTGCCGGTGCTGCTCCTCTCTGATGCAGTCTGTTTGCAGTAGCTCGCTGGGAGCAGCGACTCTCCTTGCAGGTCACGTGAATGCAGCTCTCCTTCCTTCCACAAGCTGTGGGAACGATGATTTCCTGAAAAAAACAAATTAAAAAAAACAGGGAGAAGAGGACTGAAAGGTGCACTGCTGCAAGTATCTTTTCTCCGAGCAGTGATTTCTTGGCAAAACATCTTCTGAAACTCCAGATACCATGCCGTCCCAAAGCACTACCACTCATGTGTAACTGAAACAGCAAATACCTTTTACCAAAAAGAGAAAATTCCTTTTGTTTCACATACAGTTTGACTGTGGACAGCCTGGCTGTGTAGATTGTCATTAATATCAAACCAAATAGACCTGGCCAATTCTACAGATAGCAAGACTATCTAATGATAGTTTGTAATCAAAAACATTTTGGAAAAGAGAAAAAAGTTTCCTGTTTAGGGACTAAGTCAGGCTCTGATTATTTGTGATTAAAAGAAATACATTCATAAGAAACAGATTAACATACATACAACTTGTCCTGTTTCTTCCCTCTCCCTCTTCACTGCTGACTACCTAGGACATGCTGAAGGGCTTGGTGATGGATTTTAGTAGAATGCCTCAGCTAAAACCCCACTTAGGCCCATTTGTAAACTGGACCTTCAGCACAACTCACTTGGAAGAAGTCATCATCTTCACCTCGCTTGTAAGCACAAAGCAGTGAAGCCATCACGTGTCAGTCTTAGCAACATTTCAAGACTAAGTATAAAAGTGAATAGGAAAGCGGGACGCTGCTGAGACACTTGGCTGATCTCACTGTGTAAGAAGTGCCAGCGATGGAGCATTTCCAGGTTGAGGCAGCGGGCTGCCTCTGGGCTCCTTCTCTCTGAAGGGATAAAACTTGTAAGAGTGAAAGGTAGCGAAGAACAGGCAGATGTGGACACCTGAGGATAGAATCAGGAGCTTCTTCCTATGAAAGGGATGGGAGAGGGAAGCTTTAATTCTTCTTTCCCATGTGCCTTCACTTCCCTTTTTTTTCCTCTTTATTTCTAGTGCCATAGGGGAAACATTGCTATTAAAGCAAAGCTCCAGAGTACTAAAATACATGTAGGGATTCTCTGGAGGAAAACTTGGCTCTGGTGAAGTCAACAAGAGTTTTGGAATCATCTTCAATAAAGCCTGAATTTCACCTCGTTGTGATACTGTCCTAAAACATTTCCAGGACCTTACTAGATAGTGCCTGCTCCATGTTGACCTTTCTATCACAACCCTACGGAGCCTGATACCATCCTGTGAAATTCACCATTCTTTCATGATAAATCACATCCTCTCAAGGGGTAGTGACAGATAAACACCCTTTAATCATCCCGAGAATGAGATCAACTATTTCATGTATCACTGGATCCCATGATCAGACGTTTGTATTTTCAGGGGGAAACTGCTGGAAATTGAATGTTTCTGCAGAGGTTGTTTATTTGAGGGACAACTGGAATATTCCAGTGATCCAGATTTAGTTATTTTTAGTGTCACTTTCCACAGGGAGTTGGCAACCTATTTAAATCCAGGGGACCATGACTAGTTATTCAAGTTTTACTCTGCTGGATTTGTGCTATGTGTATTTTGGAAACAATGTCTGCTCTGAGCAGCAGATAGAGTGATGCCACAGCCCACACCAGTGAAAAGCTCTCGTGATTATTTATTTTCCTCCTCCATTTTCAGTGAAGGCTGTGCTCTGTTCTCCTTCTTTCTATGTTTTATTGCCAGTGTGGGATACTTTAAAAATACCATTAAGGAATGTGTTACCCAGTAGGATCTACACTGCATTTCACACTCTATGCTCTTTCCAACAGCAGTGAAGCCCTGAATATACAATATCATTCTGATGATTGAAAAAGTGCAAGCATTTTCTGTTTGGTAAGTGTAACACTGGGGCTATTGACATACTGGCTTCTAACATAATGTCCGGAGCCCACGTTTCCTTAAATGCAGTGATTTTAACATGATTGGCTTGATTTTCTGAGATATTTGGGCATCTGGGGATCCCAAGATGATGGTCTTCAACTTCTCGGTAAATGAGAAAAGACACTGGAGATTCAAAAGTTAGATCCAAAGAATAGGCCACACAAATTTGTGAAATCAAATGACTTAATCTTTTTCTTCATCCCACTTTCCCATTCAGCAGCTCTGAAGAGAAGGACTTGGGGTGCTGGTGGATGAGAAGCTCGACATGAGCCATCAGTGCAGGCCTGCAGCCCAGAAAGCCAACTGTATCCTGGGCTGCATCAAGAGAAACGTGGCCAGCAGGTCAAGGGAGGTGATTCTCCCCCTCTGCTCCACTCTCATGACACCTCACCTGGAGCACTGTGTCCAGTTCCAGAGCCCCTATTACAAGAAAGATATGGATGTGCTGGAACGAGAGAAGGGCCATGAGGATGGCCAGAGGGCTGGAACACCTCTCCTATGAAGACAGGCTGNTGGTGGGAGGTGTCCCTGCCCATGGCAGGGCAGTTGGAACTAGATGATCTTTAAGGTCCTTTCCAACCCTGACAATTCTATGGTTCTATGATTCCTACCAGAATTCAGCCTCATTTCTTCACTTGCATTTTCTTTCCAAAGCACTTTCAAACGGCTCTAGAAGAGCCACTACTTCACCTCCTCGAAGGGGCCTGGGAACAGGGAGTGCAGTAGCGGCAGCAAAGGGTGACTCAGTGGTGAGAAGCAGTTGTCAGTTACAAACCTCCTGCGACTCTGAGCAGGGAGTAATCAACATGTGTGTGCAAACAGGTTGGCTCAACATGATGAAATGACAGCTGGTCCTCATGGAACATCTGCCTCCACTGTCAGTTTCTCCTGTAGGCCCACATGGCATCATCTCCTCAGCAGCCAGGCACCCAAACTGGATCTCCCCTTGTGATCCTTTCCCAGCTGGCAACAAAGGATCCTTTGCCTGCCTCATCCCCGGACTACTGCTTGCCCGGCTCCATGTTTTTCTGCAGACCTCTGTTACTAACAGGGGCATTCAGGGCTTTAGGACGCCCCTGCAGAAGGTGGGATTGTAGTATTCAGTCTTTTTTGTATACTTTTATACTCTAAGTGATGATGTGAGGTTTCCCTCTGCACTGCTTTGTTACCCCTAAACCCTGCCTCTGGTTGGTTTGGCTGTCCTTTGGCTCGAGACGGCCGTGGGACTGGGAACAGACTGGCTGTGCAGGAGTAGGATGCTCAGAGACATTCCCACTTCCACCATGGACTCACCACATGAGGCTGTAAGGGCAGGTAATTTCTCTGTTCTCTGTATTTAAAGACTAAAAAAGCAACTCTGACTTACTGAGATTAAAATAACTCAAGAGCCTGGGCAGTGTCTTATCGACTGATAATTGCCAGAAAGGAAAGAGGAAAAAAATAAGCTGGAAAGAACCTCTTGCACTTGCCTTGTTCTGTCTGTAAAAATGGCATTTGATAAAAATGTCAGTTGAGCACACTGAAGTCAGCAGTTCCACTGCCATCGAATTCCCATAACCTTTACCTGCCTCCCTGGGCCTTTGTATCTTACTTAGCACAAGCAAGAAACTTGGTCATCCCAAGAGACAGAATCCTGGTGCAATCCTAGTAGGTAGCTGTTAAGAGCAATTTTCATTAGAAATATTGGTGAAAGACCAATATCACCCACCAAAGAGGTGGATGATAAACCAAGGGCTAGCAGAGTTTGTCCTGCAGAAGTCACTAGAGCTACTTCGGTGTCTTCAGCAGGAGTCAGGCTGGATGTGGAATCTGGGCTGTTTTGTAGATCTCAATCTTCTACTTTTGTGAGCAGTCCTGGAGGAGGGTGGCTTTAAAGTCCCTTTCAGACAGATTTTGGCCAGACAAATATATGCATCTGAGATTCTACAGATTATTAGAATTATTTTTGCTAGCACAGTTTATTAAGAAATGTCCTTAGTGATACAGTTGCTCACTTTCTTATTCTGCAGGTTATCATGTGAAAATAAACGTTGCTCTGCACACGGAGAAAGGTTGGTTAGTCTCTACTAAAATGCCAATGAGTAGCACCAAAGCTGTGGCCTCAAGGAGCTACAAAGGTTTTGCTAAATAGAGCTAAAAGGGTCTAAAGCCTAAAGACTGGCCTCCACTCCTGGAAGAAGCACTGGTGGGATGCTGTATGCATTAGTACTCTGCTGTGTTCCCTCCAAGCAGATGATGTCCTCAGTGCTGGAGTCTATAGTTCAGAAGTTAAGCAGAGCATCTCCAGATTGCTGGAGAGGGATGAAAGCCTAATTCAGTCATCCCGCTTCACCTCAGCACAACTTTATGATCTCAGAGCTTGCTGGTGGCAGCCAAAAGGAGGATAGCCAACCATAACTGCCTCATTTCCAGTTGATGTCATGGCTTTTACTCTGGACTTGCTGATTTCCATCACAGCTACTCACTTCTCATGTGCCACTGCTGCTTAGCCATGCTGGCCCTTTATTGCAAAGACGGTGACTGGTGGTGTAACATTTTCTGCTCTGAGAAATGCAGGCCCTTGCCACTTGCATAAAAAAATTCCTACAGCATGTCTATTTGCTTGCGATTCTCCTCTGTGTGCATAACTTAGAACTATTTTTATCTATCTAGGAACAGGCTTTTTATAGTTATCTCTGGTTATTTTCAAAAACCTTAACATTTGGCACATGTTGTCTTGGTCTCGCTGATTTTGTATTGCTTTTTCTCCCTATTCCCTTAATTCCTTTCCTCCTGTTCTCAGTGGATCCCAGACCATGATTTCCTCCCAGACAGGCAGAGGCTGGTTTCAGCGTGTCTGTCCCACTCTGACATAACCTAGCCCCTTCTCCCAACCCAAAATTAATAGTCAATCACAGTGCTGGTGGCTTATTTCCAGCTCTTAAACTTACAGACCTATTTATAGCTCAAAGGGCTTGAAAAGAGACCCTTAAGGGAATACATTTGCAAAAGTAGAACAAAGATCTAATTCTAGGATTTTCTTTACGCAATTACTTAGTGTAAATAATAATGTTTGACACCTGCTTTCTTCTCCCATAGAAATCACAAAGCAGTTTTCATCTATGAATTCACTAAGCCACTTTCAACGCGAGTGCAGCAGAGGTGCTGTCCTTGAGGGCTGTAGGCTGACACCATGTTCAGATCTACTAATGTTATTTTTTCTTGTAAACTCACTGACTTGCTCTTTGTCTGTAACCCCACTCACGCTCCTCCTCACTTCAGAGAGTGAGGGTGAAGCATAAGTGAATTAGACCTTTACAGATTCAAATTATATGAAAAATACAGCACTACAGTGCTCAACGGTGACATTCAATGGAGACCCTGAGCTCTTTGTTTTACTTGGAAGCCATTAAGCATTATCGTTCAGCTATAAAATGTAGTGCAGTTACACATTCATGCAGAGATACTATTTTTTCCCTATTTCTTCATTTCCTTTCAGTATTACTGTAATGTAAACTTCAGAGTATGGGGCTCAGGAGCTCCGTCCTAGTCCTGTTCCACAGTGACAACTTGAATGCATTTTTTTGTGCAAACGATGTTTTGCTATTTACCTCTGCTTCAGATGAAAAGCTGTGAATGTGCAATCAGCGTTCGAAAACCAGTGCCAAGTTGAAATGGTCGTGCATTACTCATGGAAATGCACTTCAAAACCAGAACTTGTCTTCTGGTTTGTGTCTCCACACAGAGAAATCGGGACTTAGTTAAAAATTACAAACCCTAGACAGAATTCAAGCTAAAAACGCAGTCACATGAGCTTATTGTGGCTTTTTATCCTCAGATTCAGTTTTATTCCGTTTCCCTGTCACACTTCAGTGATAAGTGCTGCTTGCTGCTGGTCACGAAAGCTCAGCTGTGATGCTCACTGGTTTGCAATTTCTTTCCATGGAGTCAGGCCAATGTTACATGGACAATCACATTGACCTAACCAAGCAAAGCCATCCACCTGCGCCTGATAGAGCCTGACAGTTGGTGAAAGCACAGCAAGGCCAGATATTTCAAACACTAGATATATCCTTTCATAATCATTTGTTCCCAAACGTTTTGGTTTTTTTTTAAACTTCAAGCCCATGTTCTCCCCAAAAGCAGTGAAAGGGTTGATTTGCTCTGAAAAGTTTCTTCTTGTCATGAATCATCCTTTTCATCAAATCTTTACTGTGGGCCTTGACAAAGTTTTCAAACTCTGCTTTGTTTTCCCTGAGCAGTCATCAATGTGCAGATCAGAGGTCGCATTCTGAAGAGTGCTGGCTATGCCTGGGTAGGGCTGTGAGTTCGAGACTCCTATATGATATAGATGTTCTCCCCCTGGACTTGGATAAAGCCTAAAAGACACACCTCAGGAAGATTTCCCCTAGGAAATCAGGCAAAAATTAGCTTTGTTTATGAAGCACATTTTAATCCAAGTCGAAATATTAGGCCTCAGCATCGAGAATTCTTATTGCCTTAAGTACCTTCTGAGTGAGGAAGTGTAATATAGAAATAAAATGGGGACACAGGGATTTTATATAGTAAGTGGGATAAAGGGTGGGGTGAGGAGGTAGAATCACAGTTCTTTAGGGCACTATGAGGTACAACTTGGGGGTGGGACCAGAAATGCTTCTGTAGACATCAAATGAATGTCTAAACCTTGTCAGGTTCCACAAAGGTTTTGTTCTACTCATATGCAGAGCTTGACCTGGTTGGTCTTCTTATGGCTCATTTACTGAGAGAGATTAAAATCCCTCTTATGCTTCTACTCCTCCAGTCTATTTGTTCAAGGACGGTCACTTTGCAACCATGATGGACTTGGCAGAAAGACTCAAAAAGATTCTTTAAATTAATAGATTCTTCCTCATTGTGTCCATTGGGCTGTATTTATATGGCTTTGTTTACAGCATGTGAATCACCACTTTTTCTTCACCTGAAATAAGCTTACACTTAGACTGAGTGTTCAGAGGCTTGTGATTTCCTTCTGTGTCTCATTCTCCATCATTGGCCCAGCTGCACCTCCTCTACACCTGAACAGAGACTCTTCAGAGCACAGACCTGTTGGCTCTGTGGAGGTGCCAGCTGCTCTTTAGGGCATAAAAAAATATGGCCTAGAACGGGGCCAAGTTGCTGATGAAGAGCAGTTGTGGGTGCCAAGTCGCTGACAACTTTTGAGCCTGTTGGTGACTCCTCTGGCTACACCTGCACTAAAGAACTGGTGCCAGTGCCCGCCCTGTGGTCCTGAGGCCAGCTGGCACAGCCTGGCTTTGTTGCTACTTTTAGCTTCTCTTAGCTTCTGAAACAAGTTTGCAGACTTCCTACTATTAGTATTCTCTGGTCCAGGGTAACTCCTGAACCTTCATTTAAGAGAGTGCTGCTTACCCAGACAGAACTACGCCCGGGACCACTCCGACAGCTTCATAGTGTTGGTGTTCCAGTGTCTGAACCTGGTCTCTGGTGTTGTTCATGCCAAAGGAATGCCAACTTGCTTTTTGGTGTTAATTTCTGTGAACTCCCTCATTGTCTCCCAGTTTTCAGTGCACGTGTCCCCCTGGCAGATTTGTAGAGACACTACTTGCGTGTCTTCATTAAAAGTAAAGAGTGGCAGTAGTCTTGCGAAAATGTAACAGAAATCTCTGGTTTAAAGGAATCATAAATCATAATTCAGCTCTTACCTTACTTAGTTTCAGCAAGATTAACCAAACCCTGCCAAATCCCAGACTGCACAGCTAGCTGATATTTCTGCAAGGTAGACACATCCTATTCCCCAGGCCTTCCAAGATTCGAAGATCCTGGAGGATTAGGTCCTAAATCACTCACTAAAGGTCATGAGGAAAGTCTGAACAGGATGTGGAAACAGCTCTTCCAAGTCACAAGCCAGAACAGTAGCCCCTGGAGCACATTTTTCTCAAATGTAATAGGTGATGAGGCCTTTATGTCCTTTAAATTTTCTTCCCTCTGTAATGAGGCACAGGACCAACCTTAATTCATATAGGCTAGGGTCATATCTCCAAAAGTAGTCACACAGCAAGTCTCAAGGGAAAAGGAGTCCTCTGAGGCAGAGGAATGCTAATTCAGTGGTCCAAAGGCCTTAATTGTATTTGTATTCATATATTACAACTCAAAGGTGAGTAAAACAACTTCCATAATAGCAATATGAGAAGATTTCCATGATATACCTGAGAAGGCTGAAAAAAAAAATAATTCTGGAAAACAGAAAGGGTGAATAAAATACAGGAATAGACGAAAATGGGGATTTGTCTGTTGTCCACAGCAAGCTCGAAGTAGAACCTTGTTAAGGAGGAGCTGATAGGAAACAGGAGGCCCCTGGCACCAGGCAGGGGACAAGAGGATCTGCAGAGGTTTTCTGCTTTAGAGAGGACTGGGTGAGCAGCACATTGTCAGCATAGGGAGAGCAATGGAACGGAGCAGGGAAAGGCAGATATGCACCAACTTGTCTGTGGAGAACTGCTGCAAAGGGAAGTCCACCTAATCTTTGCTAGCTCCAGCTTGGTAGGCGCTCTGTATGAAGATGAGAAGCAGCACACGTAGCTCCAGACACCAGAGCACCCTCTGCACACACTGTGGGCAGTTTTCCAGGATCCACGGAGGACAGACATGCTCAGGGGTGAAGCAGATCTCTGGTGCATCCTGGAGCAGACCCTGGCAGGTGCTTCTCACATTCAGGATGTGGTTGTTCAGTCTGCCTGTATTAACACTGGGGACAATTTAGGGTAAGGCAATCATCCTCTTAATAACACTGGGTTCACCAATCTCCCCACTTACTGGAACAACAACATTTTAAAACAACCTCTTTATTTTCTAACATGGCTGGATCCTGGGATCTTATTTTATCTGTCACATCCAGTCTGCTAAGAGAAGCAGGGTCTGTATTTTAGTCTGCGGTATGATTTTCTGTTTGTCCTTTTGAATGACTTTGCCCAAAGGGGTGCTAATAAAAAAATGTGAAAGCTGGTGTCAAAATAATTTCTCTGAGCCTGGAACATACATTTTTTTCATTCTTTTTGACATTCTCTTTTATTTGTGTCTTTTCTCTTCTGCTCTCCATTTACACTCAGTATTAGAGCAACGTAAAACACATAATACAGGTAATTCTGCTTCCAGATTTCTTGGCTAGCACTGACCTGCTCTCACGTGGATATGTACAAGCTCTGCACACCACATTTGGGCTTTATATCCCTGCAGTTTATGAAGACACATAATTTTCCATTCAGAAGTGCAGAGGAGCATGGTCATATGGAAGATCCTTCGACTCCTGCTATTTGGAGTTCTCCCATTATTTAGCCAGACACATAAGCTACAGAAGCATCCCAGAAGCAATCTCATACAGCAGCAAATTAAAAAAAAAAAAAAAAGAATTAAAAAAAAAAAGGAAATGCTCTGCATTGTCATACAGATTATGCAAAATAGATTTTGTTAGGTCCTTCCATTCTGCTGGCCAAGTGGGGTGATGCTTCCACAAGGAGAGGAGCTAACCCTGTGCTTCATGTTTGTTATTCATTGGGTGGGAAGTTGGGGTCTGGAAAAGCTTTAGAAACAGGCTCTCCATTCATGATACTTAGAAGGATGTTGAAGGTGTCTAGTGTTTTCTTATCATATACTATGGTGAAGAACTGACAAAAAAAAGGGCCCATGTTGCTGAAAGGCTGCTTATATGTGCTCTTTGGCATTAAGTGTCCCTGGTAACGTGGTCTGTGACA
This sequence comes from Baryphthengus martii, assembly GCA_013396935.1. Classification (NCBI taxonomy): domain Eukaryota; kingdom Metazoa; phylum Chordata; class Aves; order Coraciiformes; family Momotidae; genus Baryphthengus; species Baryphthengus martii. The sequence continues at coordinate 527,468 of VWZK01017681.1, read as the reverse complement.
AGGCACCAGTGTTAATGCTGCCACTCTATCTGTGTGGCTGTTGGAGTCCCTCATCGTGTAGGGAGCAGCAGCCAAATGGCAGCTAAGTAAGTTGGAAAGAATCAAGAGCAGATGACATTGTTTCAGTACTAATCCCCAAATAAGGCTGTTTTAGAAAAAGAGCTTGTCTTATGCTGATACCTTATTAACATATAACCGCTGGCACAGCAGGCAAGGCGGTTTCTCCCCCTCTCGGCCTTCTTCCTGTCTCACTAAATTCTTCTCTCCCTACCGCAGATTTTCTATTTAAAGCCCACAGTAAAGGTCCTGGTCTGCTTCTAGAAGCATTCATGAGTATCTCATGCGTATAGCAAAAACAGAAGCTGATTTTTGAACGAGTGCCACCGTTTTGACATTTGTGTTTCGGAGAGCGCATCTCCAAACCTGTATGTCAAGGGTGACATCTCAGGATCAGACGTGGTTTGGCTGGCACCATGTCTTTGTTCTTGGGCATGGCCACTTCTCCTGAAGGCAGTGCAGGGTAAGCATTTGTGCACTCTACCTAGATAAAATGTAAGCTGACATGTTTTTACCCTTTCGTATTGACATTACAGCAACTCTTTAAACAACATATTAGATGATGTACTGACGTGGAGTACACAGCGGTGTAGCTCCCACATCGAAAACAGTGAAAAAGGTGGGAAAAAGGCAGATGCGCCATGTGGGGTTATTTCAATCCACCTGCGTCTTTAATATCCACAGCTAAAAAATGGTTAAAGTGAAAATTGATTTGCACTCTGAGGTCCCTGGCAAACCATAGTGCCACAAAGCTTGGAAAGATGAATTGGATGTTACAGTCAATTGGTCTTAGTGAGCTATTGAAGTCGCTGCAAAAATAGGATTTGCCTTGTGGCTGAAACAAGGAACCGGGAATCTCCTGGCATTTATTACAGTCTCCACCACGGGTTTGAAATGCTGGCTTAGGGCAAGGCTTTGTTTTTCTGCCTTGCTGTTCTGCCTGAACCAAACCGTGTTTCCCCCTTGCAGAACTGCTCGTGCTGGGACATTAGCAAGGTGTACCAAGAGCCTGGCATGACACAGCCGCAGCTGGAAATTCCAGGGACTGTTCTCTGCATGGGCGTGTGTTAAGTAATTGTGCTTTTTTTTTTTCATAGAGGCTGTTGCTGTCTGTCAGGAGCAGTGGGAACACCCCAGTGAATGCATCATCCCTGATCATCTGGCATAATAGAGGAGCTGGGCCACAGGTTGAGTATGGAGATTTATGAAGGCAGGGTGTGCAAACGGTTTTGACATGGAGATATACGCATTTTCCTGGCATGGGTGATGCATGCAATGTGAACTGTTCAGAGAATTGCTTTGAGTAGACACGCTTTGCAAATAATGTTTGTTTTGTTTCGAAACAAACACGGAGTGATTGAAACTCCCAAAGGTATTGGCAGTGCCACAAGGAGAAAATGATAAAGGCGCTCACATGTGATGTGTTGACTGAGTTCACAGACCAAGACACCTCTGAAGCTTGGATTTGAGAAAGAACAGAAGAGAATTGAGTCTTCACACCCCACAGATACTCAGTGGGTTTTGAGCACCCAACTCCTTTCAGCATTTAAAATAACAAAAAAAAGGACGTGAATTTAATTCAAAAAATGGACATTAATACACTTCTCTCAGTTCAGGCCAATGTTGCCCAGCTTGGGCTGCAGAGCCGAGGGGATGTTGCCACAGAAGGTCAGAGGGTGAAGCCGGTAGTTGCAGTGTGGCAGTGGTCACAGGCCCTGCTCCAGTCTGGTTCCCACAGCGGTGGGGCTGGCAGGAGTGGTCAGGAATGGATTACACTAGAGTAAAGGATCAGACATGCTCCAGAGGAGAATAAATCAGCCATCTGTTATTAGGCATCGACAGTCAGGCAAGAAGGGAAACTGTTTCCTGATTCCACAACAAACCATTTATTTTTTACAGATTTAGATTTGATTATCTCCTTTCTCAATATACAGAATCTCCTTCTTATGTTCCCAAATTCAGCCCCATAAGTAGTTTGCCAGACCATTCATCCCAGCAGGTAACTCTGATTAAAATAAAGTGCTGTGAGATCTCTTCAGGACACAAGGATGACTAACTCTGCAGCAAGTACCTCTACCATGGATGAAGCAATAAGATTCAACCAAAGCAGGTTCTGACCTCCTTTACAGCAACTGAAGTCCCAAGTAACTCCAGAAGCTTCAAAGGATTTATCTGTCTTGGTTTAGTATAAATAGTCCAAAATCTGAACTGACCTCCCTACTACATGCAGCAGCCGTTATTTAATACTGGCAAGGGTGGATTCTACCATTTCAAGTTCTGGAATGATCTCTGTTTTTCACACCACTCTGGCAAATGAGATCCAATTTGAAGTAACCTGTTTCACTTTGAATTGTGCCTTACCATAAGATCAGCTTCTGGAGCATTTGGAGTATGACATTGTCCTAGGTGGGCTGCCATCTCACCTTTCTCTTAGTATGGCGATTCAAAAATAGGACTTGGTCCATCCCTTGCTGGCACACAGGTAGAGGGACCAGTAGCTGAGACCATTGTGTTAAGTGGCCTAAATTTTGCCCTTCATCACCTCTTAACCACAGTGGTGACTTGGATGAAGGAGAAAGAAGAGGACAGCAACTGGGGAGATGACTTAATGAGTAACTTTAGGTAATTTCAGTATATAAGTTAGGATTTACTACTGTTAATACAGATATTTTGGACTGAACACCTACTACTCAGATCCCTCACTGCTGCAGTCTATAAATGTCAGGAGCTGTCTTGGCGCATTGGAGAGGAACACACCACACATGATATTACTGCATTATTTTTTAGAACAAAACCGACCTTTTCTCTTTTCCTTCAATATTGCTTGCAGGAAGACTTTGACCATCCCTGGGTTTTATATTATCTGCAGAATGAGTCTCGTTTTCCACCTCAAGCTTTACATGACAGGATGTTGTTGTCAGACATGGCTCCACTTGCTCTGTGCTTACTCTCAGACAGTGCTGACGTGTTTATTATGATTAATAAACATTATCATTCATAGCACAGTGGCAGCTACAGAGTCTAATGATGCATTAGGGCCCTGTTACTCTAGGCCTAGTAGAAACTCACAGGAAGAAGCAGTAATTTAAATAGACACAGAATGTTATTACTGTTTTACAGGTGAGACTCAGGGAGGTTTGAGACGAATTGTCCCATGTCTCACAGGAAGCTTTGCAGAATCAAAAGCCGAACTCAGATCCCCTGAGCTCCAACCTCTAATTTTACTGAGACAGAAATGCAAGAGGAAAACCACTGTCAAACAGCCAAGTGCATCACAGGATGCACACTCATTCTCTCAGCCCCACAGAGCTGGAGCACTTCTGTTATTTTTTTGCTTGTTTTTGTGTTTCCCTTCCCTAGTGATTATTTCTTCTTTTCTTTCTTCTTTAACTTGCAGCTTGTGAGTCATTGCTGAATGGAGAAAATTTTCATCTGAAACAAAGGGAGCCCAGTTTTAATCAGGAAATCAAACGCTATTTCTTTTTCTTTTTTTTTCTTTTTTTTCCTCACTTTTCTATATCAAAGCAGTACCAGATTGGGCCCTACAAAAAGAAACCCAAGTTCCATTTGGACAAATGTTTGATTGCCTTTTACTGCACCTGGTACCAGTTTACTGTCACAAAAGCTGGTGTGGAGCATTTTAACACCTCTTCACTGCTAGATTTCCTTGTTCTGCTGACAGTGGAGTTAATCTTGTTCGGTACAGGATATTTGGCGTGATCCTGTACAAATATCTTTGTAAGTTCTTTGCAGATCACCCGGAACATGAAATGATGTCTCCATGATTTCTACCTCCATGACTTGGTTGAGATCCAAACCCTTCCTGAAAACACAGCCCTGTCCTGTTTGTTGTTCCTGAGAAACTCACAGACCACTGTGACCTGCCTGGGGGATGGCTTCAGAGCTGCCTCTGTATTCTGGGCTGTGTCTGACCACGACTCTGCCATCCTGTTTTTCCTCATCTACCCCTGCTTCAGCTTACGCGGTCACCACTCTCAGTGCAAGTGGTTTGTTTTCGCTGTTGGAGAACTAGCTCTGAGTACTCCTATGGCATGAGTACTACAAGAAATCACCTTGCTGTTGTATTTTGGGTAAGGAAGAAGGTGGTGAAGGATTGTCTTCACATCAGCATTTGCTTTCCTCTACGGCTTAGCTGCCCTGCTTCCTTTCATGGCATTCTCAGCCAAATGGGAGCGATTATAACCTTGCCAGCCTACATCAAGCTGTGAATCGTGTCCCAGATACTGCTAGGCTACTGCCTCTTTAAAACCTTTGGCAGACCTGTGAGCCAAATGGGGACATCCAGGCATTCAGCACATAACCCGGGACTGCTCCTGGTGTTACTCCATGCATGGAGTTTCCACAGATGGAGACAGTCATCCTCTCTTCCTCCAGAGAGGCAGCAGATTCAGGATACCCAGTGCAAGTGTCTCCCACAGCTGCTCAGAGGAAGGAGCAAACTTTCTCTGTAGTAACAACCTCTGCGGATAGTGAGTGCTGTGAATCAGTAAGATACGTGAGCTTGTGACTACAGAGGATTTTCTTCAGCAGGGGAATGGGTTAACAAAGCCCACAAAGAGCATCTGCTGCTGCAATGGCAGAGAGAGCTCAGTGGGTGAAATAGCAATGTCCTTGCTGGAGGTGGCCAGGGTACAGAGCCTTACAACTCTCATCTCCTCCAGAAAGCTAAAACAACACAAACCTGGCATACAGGCAATGACTTCAGATACAGCAGCGTGCAGTTATTTATGTTCTCACACTAAAAAGCCTACGGTACCAACTTCCTCTGTAAAGATAACCCTTCATCACAGAGAGGTGGCTTTTTAGCACTGCTGCTTCAGCTCACGTATGGCTTGGTGTGGATACCTTTTAAGGGATGTAAATACACAGATGCCAAGACATTAACAAATTTCATCAAGGACATGAACTCATAGGTCTTTTTGCCTCATAGTGTACTGCAAATCAGTACAGCAATGTGCTTTCCTCTTTATGATGTTAATTTTTGCAAAGGAGGTAAAATGAAACAGACTTTTCCTCAGAGGAAAGAGAGCAGATGGCAAAATCTCAAGGCATACTGGGTTGTGAGTACAAAGAAGGCATCACGAATGGCTGGATTTGAAGGCAAAGACCAGATATGATTTAGACTGCTCTCTCCTATTCCCTTTATTTAAGGGCAACAGCTGACTGCATTTCCACTGTATTTCAAAGGGCTGCTTCAAAAAGCACATTTCAACTCCAGGCATCTGCTCCTTCCAAAATACTGAATAGCCATGGTGCTTCGTAACACTGCTTAGAGCTGTGAATTTCAAGGGTACTAAGCACCAGATCCAGAAGGTGTCCCGGTGGATATTCAAGTGTGGAGACACTTGAAAACGTGTGACATCTTGAAGGCAAGGAACTATTTTATTTTTCTTTGGAGAAATAAGACTAACTCTTCCTGTTCAATGATGAACATATCAAACACCCGCAGATTAAACCATGGATACCAAGTGTCAGGAGAGTAAAATGGCTGTGAAGAAGCGTCTTCATTAGCACTGTTGAAAGCCTTTGAGCCTGCTCATCTGTTCCCTGAGAACCTACTTCATGGAAAGGTTGACAGTATTCCTGCCTCTTCCACCTCCCTTGGGCATGATAGACTCATCTTCTCCTGAGTCCAAGAGAAGTAGCTCTCTGTGGACCATCCGCTGAGTGCACACAAGTGTAAAGGTTGAGAGTCAGAGCAGCTCGCTAGATCTGTTCCTACAAGAGAACCCTTGTGTCGTTTCCCCTGAAGTGTCCTCATGAAGATAGGTCCTGACAGACCGGAACGAAAAATTGTGATGTTTCTAATTCTAGCCTCGGTAACAAATCTCATGTTGTTTGCATTTACCTTGACAACAGTTGTATTGTAGTTCCTGTATCTTTGTTGTTTTGCTTTCTCTGTGCTTTGGCATTTTAAACCAAGAGCTGATGTCGAAATAGAGTTGGGGTTTCCCGAATTTTTCACTTGTGATGGCAATCTTGTCAGATCTCCCAAACCACAAAGACGTATGGGTGGTAAGGGAGTTCTCTAACTGGCCAGGCACTACGGGGAGCGGTGCTGAATGTCTCACTCTGAGTCACCGCTGAACCCGTTGATGGAGATGGGGAAACACAGTACTTATCAAGGTACCGTGTTCTGAATGAAACAGAAAAAAAGCACCTTGGAATCACAGAGATGAAAACTTTTGGGGAGAAAATATTGCTATCTAAAATAAAAAATAGTAAAAGAAAGAGCTCCGCTGAATCAAGCAGTCCTATGGGGAGTAAGACTGAAACATTACCGGGTGTCAGATCCCTTAAAACACTAAATGAGTTGTTCACCAATTAGCAGTGTACATTAACAGCTCTCTGACCTAAGCTCACTTTACTCAGCATACATTATCTGATGGCTTGGAAGTGAGAGGGAAGTTGTTGTCCCCAGGAGGCAGAGGGTCACTGTGATCTAATGTCTGCATTTGCAAAGCCAAGACTTGTTACTCATCCCTTAAATGTCTATCTCAAATAATATTATTTTTTAAAGTAGCCACAAGACAGACTTGTTGGAAAAAAAGACATTGGTTCAAAAACTAGTATCCAAGTAGCCTTTTCACATTATAGGTATATTCTGTGCCTTTCAGGTTTGCCTGTCAGTAAATAATGGATTAAGTCAAGAATATCACATAATGAGAATAACATGATGGTTTAATGAGACCAGAGGTAGGAAAACTAAGCCAATTTTCCATTCTCCTCAGAAATCAGTCTAAGGTTTATCATTAACAGCTTTAATTGTGTGATTAATGACAGTGGCAAGATAACAGAAAGGTGCTTGGCAGTGTTTTTCTAGCTGGTGTATCAACATATCACAAAAGTTCAAGCTTTATCTAGAAAAGTTTACAACTCAAAAGAGAAGACCAGCACAGAAAGTCCACAGCTGTTAGCCTCAGAGGCACCCTAACTGCAGGCTGATGACAAGGTGGACTCTTCCCTACCCTTTCTGTTGAAGCTGGACCCTACATGAAGAAAGATCAAGAGAAAGGTCTCTCACTGATAAGCAGCCACTGGCATTCTCCCCAGGAGCAGCAAGACCAGAGCTCTGCTCCTCACTCCTGATGCTATTTATACACTTCATGCCATGTAACAGGACCAGAGAAGTCTCTGGTGCAAGGATCACCCATCACCGCTCATTGCCCACCCAGAAGAGCCCAAACAACATGCTACAGAGGCAGGATCTCTTTTGCTTGCTTTCTGTTGCATGTGCAAAGCCCCCACTCCTTTTTGCACAATTGACCAGCTACAATTAGAGTTGTGAAATATGGGGAACGTTTCCTTCTCTTACTGACCTCCAGGAAGCCTGTGAAGATGCTCGTGTGGAAAGAGAAGCAGTGGCTTTGAAATCTCTCAAGTTGAGGGCATGAAACCCTGCCTTGCTGTTTCTGGGCAAGAGTTTTAACTACCAGTTTTTTATAGAAAAAGGAGGAATTATTTGTGGCAGTTACGTTCAGGAAGAAAATAAAGCTACCTGGTAATCTCTACCCAAGGGGAGGATTATGGTTATGTATGGAAATGCTCTGCAAATTCCCACTCTGGATGATTGCCCTTGCCTCTTCCTGACTCTGTGCCCAGAGAAAACCAAGGTGTGCAGTAACCTTCTGCTCTTTTGCACTCTCTGGCTTCCATGGCAAAAAGACATGGATGCACAGGTTGGAAGTCATGACCCATCCCAGTCAGTCCCTGGCTTGGCTGTATGGAGGACCATAAGGTGAACTGTGGATCATCAGTATTCTGCTGTCAGACAGATGGATGTCCCAAGGAACAACATAATTTGGGCTTTCAGATAAATACCTAAGTCTGAGAGAAAGGTGGCATTTTCAAGACTAACTTCTTCATCACATTTCAGACTGTCTTAGCAATGTCCTGCTTAGCACCCTCGATGCTGTGGGCCCCATTCTGGGATGACAGCATTCCTCCTCATTGTGGCCGTGCCATAGGTGCCTTCCCCCATGTGACGCTAAGGATCTGCTAGGTGCCGTTCTGTAGCCTGCCTTTCACTTGCAGCTTTGCACACTTTCTCCCAAGCTGCCACAGGAATGTTGGCCAGAACTTCTGGGACAGCTCTTTTCCTCTACTGGCAGTTGTTTTCCCCAGTTTTTCTCACACTGTCATTTTCATACTGTTACTGTCATGGCCTTGAACCTTCAAATGCTGATACTGTTGTTGAGGTGGGTTCTCAAGGGGAGCAGTTGTCCCCAGGGTGAAACTTACACTTACACTTTCCCTTCTCCTTGGGCTCCCAAAAATACACAAAGATTAAGAACTAGACAACATGCAACACCCACCCTGAACAAAGCATGCTCCCACCAGCACTGTGAGCAGGAATAAAGCCCAGTTTCTCCCCAAACAGATCCTGATGAAAACTGTGTAGCTTTTATGGAACATTATAATGAGGGGACCTTGCTACACTGGTTAGGACAGCCAGCTGGGGAGCCTCATCGCTTGTCTTCCCAGCTGGCTGCTCAGAGAATTTTCCCTTTCCCTTATCTCTCTACTTCATCATTCGTGCCTTGTTGTCACTGATAGGCTGCTGTTTGATAAGATGACTGCAAACATGGCACCCTAACTCAGGATGTGGTTATGACTATATCGGAGAAGACTCATACATCTAGGCGTTTGTCTTCATAGTTCATCGTTCTTTCAACCAGTCTGATTCAGAAGTGTACTGCACACTTTCCAGGAAAGGACTTGTGAGATGTTCAGACCTTAACTTAAAATCAGGTCTTTATGTTCAGCCTAACTTAAGATCAAGTCTTTAACAGAAACTTCATCTGCCTGTTTATTATTAAAAAGACTATTAGCATTGTCAGTTTTACAGCGATGGCTTGGGTTAAGATTTCGTGATGTTACAGAAATGTGGCCCTACTTCCTTGGTGCAAACAATGATGTCAGTTTATGACTGATGAGTTTTTTTAATCACCTTTATCTTTGGACCCGCCCAATAATTAAGATGCAGAAAGGGACTGCATGAATATGTTTGCATGCTAAAGATGATGCTCTGCCTGGAGTAACTGATTTTATTAGCAGCTTCAATTCTGGCTGAAGAGTTCCTTAGTCCTGCCCAAACGCAGGAGTCAATCCAGCTAAGAAAGGTGAATTCTTTGTATCTTTTCCCACTGCTGTTGGAGTCACTTCAGCCAGAGGCCTAACCAATGAAAACCCAGACGGAGGGTTCAAACTGAAGAGACTCTAACTTCCCAGCACCCTGGAAGACAGCTGCGAGACATTTATTGGCCGTGATGATACATGAGATAGAAGAGAAGATGATTAACAAGCCTCTCACTGAAATTGTGGGTAAGTGTCTCATAACCAGCGACGCTCAACTGCCTCTAGGCAAAATCTTCCATCAGTCCCGAAGAACAGACAGTGCAGTGAATGAGCAAACTGAGGCTGGGACACGGCGATGTCTCAAATCACTTGCCATTGCTGGTTTCCACCCCTGGTACTTTGAGCTCTAGGATGCATCTAGCAATATCCTTGCTCCAGAATCATTATTGGCTCGACAGCGTCTAACATAACTCACCCATTACACATTGTCTGGAGTTCGGCTGTCATGGTTATAAACAGTGAAATAAGGCGAGATAAGAGATTAGGCAGATTACTGGCAGCAGTAGAAGCTGCAGAGCAACCTTGGCAAGGTTGCTTTTGCTATCTGGCAGAAAGCTGAGTAGAGAGGAAAACAAGGCTCTTGCCCATACTGGGGGCACGGTCCTTGGCATCTTGTTGGAAGAGCTTGACACAGGCTGCCATCACCCAGGATTTATGGCAAGCCACACTTTTAGCTCAACAAGGCTCTGAACAGGTTTAGGGCATCTCCTTGTGTGCAACGTTTCCCAACAGCACGGGCCCGCTGAAGATTCAGACAGGCAAGGAAGTTAAGGAGGCACCGCACGACACTGGGACCCTCTGCTCTGTCGTCTGCTTACGCTGCTAGGAGCAGAAAAGGTTTGCTCTAACACTCTCCGCAGCTCCTACTGGCAACAAGCCAACCCTTGTTAGAAAGGGATTGGTGTCACTTCCGAATGGAGCCGGGTGGATGCTCAGAATGGTGGTGGATGCCCACGCGTCAGCTGAGCTGTGGTAACTGTTCACGTAGGCGCTCTCACCCCTTTGTGAGTAGCAAGGAAAGCACGTTCATCTAACTCTCTTCCACTGAGGCTTAACAGAATGTGTTTTACCTCATGGCTGCCCTGGGCAAAGTGTATGAATCAGTCAGCTATTGCAGCACAGCTGACATGTGAAAACTCAGCCATGTGTCTCAGCCCTCTGGGCTGACTATTGTCACAGTGTCCTTCCTCTTGCATTTGTCTCGGCTTGTTTATGACCCTGTGTGGTTGGGTCACATCAGATTTACTTTGTGCCTTCCCTCAGCAGGGGCCAGGTTCCCATTTCATTTTTGCTCTGCAGTTCTCACTTTTCTGGGCTCCTATGGTTTAGCCTCTTCTCCCTCCATACAGGAGGGTGGGTTTTTTATGGTTTTACTTAAATCCCCCATTGCTGAGCCTTTCTATTCATATTTAGACATGTTCCTATACTGCTCACCATGCAAGCAATAAAGCTCTCTTTATAAGCAAGCAAACAAAAAAAAATATAGCTTAACACCAAAAGCTGTTTAAAACAGATGAAGTTTAAAGCCTTATGTAAAAAGTGGGGCTGATTTTTGCAGTCCTCATTGTACTTGGCAGAGCATTTTGTCATTATAACTTTGGACTATAGCAAAAGAACCTTGCAATAAAAGGCTGCCATAAATTGACCTTTTGTTGCAAATTCTGCCATTCAAGCATAAAGCAGCAAGAAAGGCTACATAAAGCTGTGCTAAAGTAGGTCACTGTACATCCACTGTTGCCACGGCTGGTCCTGGCTGTGTGTTACTAAATGGGTTTCTTGGTTTGAGCAGCGATAGGCACACAGGCGGAATGGTGAACTCGCTACAAATGGTGTAGAAAGGCCAAAGAGGTATTGGGGGTGTTCAAAGCCTTGCTCCTACGTGGGGCAGGGCTGCTGTGGACCATCTATAAAGCCATTTTCTGAGAAATGGGACATCCTGGTGAAAGGGACGGTGTTTCTGCAAAGAGCCTGGTGGCCGGTACTGCCACCCCTTAAGCCGGTCGCAGGACTGCAGAAGTGACATCAGGTGCTGGTGGGAAACTTTACTGGTAATACTACAGGTCTAGATGCAGCAACACTACTGCAGGTCTGCATTGCCTGATCTTGCTGAGCTTCTGTTGCTGTATCACGCTCCCTTCCAGAGCTGGGACAATGCTACCCACATGGGCTCCCTACCACAGCAGTAACTCTCTTTCTCCCTCCCAGGGTGTCTTCTCTTTCCCAGCAAATTGGGGTTATGCTCTGGCAGGTACCAGGTAGAGTGAAACAGAAGGGGTCAAGAAACGACACGCGCTGGGGACCTCATCTTTTCCAGTCTTATCTTTTCAGTCTCCATTGTGGCATAAAGTCACTCTGTCTGCTGTACTCACAACTTGCTCTCAGATAGAGACAAGAGAGAAAGAAAATTTTACCTTCTCCACAACTGTCTGAATGGCATCAATCTGCATCTCCAGGACAGGCCAAGAAAAAATAACAAAGGTGTCTCAACTCACCCTGTCCCCTTCCACTGCTACATACTACAGGTGATGCCTGTTAGAGGATCCATGATTTTTGTTTCAGCATTGTCAACATTACTAAAGACAAAGTTGAATCCAAGCCTCCAAGAGTCAATGGATCTTTCTCCATTAACTCCAGTGGGATGGCTACAGACATTATCTCAGAAAACCATCATGCTCCAGGAAAATGCTTAAGTGCACAAAGCTCTAAAATGACCTTCTAAATGCAAGTGAACAAAGCTCAGGATTAAATGTTTCCTTGACTCAGACTGTAGCCAGCACAATACAGGTAATAAAACCTGAATGAGTCATAGGAACTCCTCAAGAGAACAATTATAACACCCATGTTTCCCCTGACTGCCCAAGCTTATCTGACTTCACTGCATGAACTGGCCCAGAACAAGACTGGATTCAAGATCCAAGCTCCTCCTGGAGACTGACAGCAGACCCTGGCAGATGATGGAGAACAAGAGCACTTCCCCAGACCAGACCATCCCAGTGCCATTTCCGCCTTGTCCTCAGCTCAGGGGCTTCCTGTTAAATCTTTTGCTCAGCAATAGGCGTGAGCTTTCATTTATTATCCTCGACATAAAATGATATGATAGACAGAAGTGGAGAATTTTCTTCCTTTGTATCTCCGTTATAGACTTACACAGTGAAATAATAAGCAGCCTTTGATCTTGTTCTGCTTGTGTTCTGCATCATCTTTGCAGCTGACTGAAAAATAAAATACAGGATGTGTAAGTTTTAAGACATTCAACATATCAGACTGGCTAGGCTTTATGATTTGTACTGAATTATTTATTGCACAATTAATAACTTACCTGTTTTAGAAGACAATCTGTCCATCCAACTCCTTCCATGGGCTGCTGTTCAAAAAGGCTTAAACACTGCCAGAGGAGAGAAGAAGCAACAGAAGCAAGCAAGATACTGGTGTCTAGTCACCAGAGGTGGGAATAAAAAGTGGAGGTTATCTTTTTTTTTT
>VWZK01017681.1:481664-514750 GCA_013396935.1 Baryphthengus martii | reverse complement strand
TTTTTTTTTTTTTTTTTTTAAATTCTATCACTAGATAGACATTAAGTAGGAAGGTTCTCCCCAATATTTCTCTGCCATTTCTGAGTGGTCCCAAAAGGAAGTATGGTTCCCTGTACCAAATAAATGTGGGCTAGGCAGAATGAGTGGCGCAAGATTCCACAGAGCTAGAACACCACAACTTGGTAAGGGATGGTGTAAGGCAACCAAAACCTGGTCTGACTTGCTTATCTGACATACAAGGTGTTGCATTTAATGTGCATTTTCTACTGGTTTTAGAGGATTTGCACCAAAATACATTGAATGTGCTTCTACATAATATATGCTAAAAGGTCTGTAGTCTGTATTGTACAGAAGATCCAAATCTAAACACAGATTGATTAAAAAAATGCACTTTGTGTGAGTGCCAAACTTTTTAACTGCCCCCCAAACAAGCACCACAGAACTCCAGCTATCTCTGTGAGCCTGATTTTCTGAAGACCTTATGCAGTTAAACTATCCATATGTTCACACCTGTATATATGTATAGATGTGATCACTCCACAGAATCACAGAACAGTTGAGATCGGAAGGCACTTTTGGGGACCACCTGGTCCAGCCCCTGGTCATAGCAGGGCAATTAGAACAGCTTGCTCAAGGCTGTATCCAGTCAAGTTTTTAATACCTCCCAGGATGGAGACTCTCTGGGCAGCCTGCTCCAGTGTCTGACCTCTGAACAGTAAAAAAGTTGTTTCTTACGTTCACACAGAATTTCCTGTGTTTCTGTTTAGGCCCATTGCCTCTCTGGTGGTGTCACTGGGCAACACCGCTGAGAGCATGTGGCCTGTCTTTCTTGCTGCACTCAACCCCTACCCTCTCCAATCAGGAATTTATACATATCGATAAGGTTCCCTGAAGCCTTCTTTTCTCCAGGCTGAACAATCCCAGCATTCGGGCTCTGCTTGTATGACCCTTAATCATCTTTGTGGCCTTTATGCTGGTCTCATTCCAGTATGTCCATGTCTCTTGTACTGGGGAGCCCAGCACCGGACACAGCCCTCCAGATCTATCTCAGCAGAGCTGAGCAGAGGTGAAGGATCACCTCCCTTGACCTGCTGACACTTTGCCTAATGCAGCCCAGGAGGCTGTTGGCCACCTTTGCCGCAAGGGCACATTTCTGGCTCATGAGTCACTCCTCTTAGTTATTTATAATCTGTAAACATGCTGAGGGTGCATTTGGCCCCATTATTCAGGTCACTAATGAAGAGATGAAATGATACTGGCCCCAGTATCAACCCCCTGGGTACCAGAGGTGACTGGCCTCCAGTTAGTCTTTGAGCTGCTGATCACAATCCTCTGAACCCAGCAGTTCAGCCAGTTTCCAATCCACCTCACTGTCCACTAATCTAGTCTGTACTTTGACATTTTGTCTTGAGGATGTTTTGAGAGACAATGTCAAGAACCTTGTTAAATTCAAGATAAGCACCATGTAATGCTCTCCCTCTATCCACTGAGCCAGTCATCTCATTGTAAAGAGTTATTGGTTTGGTCAAGCATGATTTGACTCCAGTAAATTCATGCTGACTACTCCCAATTTCCTGGGGATATTTGCTCAAATAGTTCCTCACATTCTCTTTCTGGACCATGTTGAAGACAGGAGTAATATTTAATGTCTACCAGCCCTCAGGAATTTCCCTCACTTACCACAACCTTTCAAAGATAATTGAGAGTGGCCTTGCAATGACATTGGCCAGTTCCCTCAGCACTCATGGGTGCATCCCATCAGTTCCATGGACTTGTATATGTCTAGTCTGACTAAATGTTCCTTAAATCAATCCTCAACCATCAAGGGCAAGTATTCTTTGCTCCAGACTTCCACACTGGTTTCAGGAACCTTGGATTCCTGTAGGCAAATCTTACCAGTAAATTAATAAGGGAAAGGTGGCACTGAGTACTCTGATCTTTCTGTGTCTTTGTCACCAGTTTCCCTGCACCGTTCTCATCTCATCATCACTGCAACCAAGGCTACCCTTCATCTTCACACTGCTGACTGCTTCCTCCTCATTGGTAAGTGTCAGAGCAGAGCACTTCGTTCTGCTGGCTCCTCCATCACCTGTGTCAGGAAGTGGTTTATCATCCATACTCTCCAGAAACCACTTTGATTGCTTGTTGCCTGCTGAGCCGTCCTTCCAGCAGTTACCAGAGTGGTTCAAGAACCAGGACCTGCAAATGTAAGGCTTCTTCCAGTTGTCCTCCTCTTCTTCCCAATGAGGTCATCTGTAGGAGACCACAGTTGCTCACATTGGTCTGCCCTTTAATCCAGACCCAGTAGCTCTCAGCTGGCTCCTCACCTCTGCCTAGACAAAGCTACATGCAGTCCCACTGCTCTTCCACATGCAGCTCTCACACCCTCGGAACTTCCAAATCTTCTAGTTGATTTCAGAGAAATATCTATCTCAAGAATGTAAAGTTCCTACTAAAATTTTCCATGGAAGCATGTTTCCATAGGTGGTGGGGGGAGGAGTGGGTGGCTGGACACACAAGATGGTGAGATGCAGGAGCTACTCAGTCATTCTTAGACACTGGAAATCCAGTCATAGGACCCAAATAAATGGGTACTCAAATGAAGGGGAAAATCAGGCTACATTATTTCTACCGTGTGCAAAGCAATTCTATATTTTCTACAGAAGCATTGTGAGGCTTTGGACCTTCTAAAATAGAAAAAAAATCAGAATGTTATTTTCAGAAGAAAGGAACAGCTACATCATAGGACATCCCAAGAGAACTGAGGGGAAAAAGTGAGATGTTCCTTACACAGCAGGAGTCTAGATCACAAAGTCGTTATCCAATCCTATTGTAGCCAGTACTTTCCACAGGAATTTTAACTGAGCTACAGTCTCTTAAAAATAATGTATAGACTTCAGGATTTTCTTCTATCAGAGAAAACAACATTCATTGGGTCGTGCACATTGGGGCTCCCATTTCTAAGTATCTCATAAGCACTGGAAGCTCCCGCTAATGTCAGTCGTTTCTATACTTTTGGCACCACTCAAGCTATTACCACTTATTTGTTCTTTACTCAAGGCCAGTGGCACACTTATACCAAGCTTATAAAGAAAAATGAAATAAAAAGCCCCAATTTGCTATTTCAGAGCCCTTCATCTCTCAGATTTACACAGGAGGACGAGAGAATGAATCCAGTCACTGGATGAAGTTATGAACTGCCCATCAAATCCTGAAGAATTATTTTGACAGTGTTGTTGACAATATATTTATTAATTTCCTGGTGTAGACAGTCATATGTTCTGTTTACTGGATGTAAATCAGAGTTCACGCTGCTTGTTTGTGAATACGAACTTCTTGGAATTGTTTTAAAGCTTATCACTATTTGCCTGCTTTCTAAATAAGGAGGAATGAGGAATAAAAACATTAGTTGTTATCTCAGGCAGGTATCTCCTTCAACAGGCCTAGTCTTGTGCCAAAGTCTGACCTTGATTTGGGGTTGCTGCAGGTCGAGTGTGGAAGGAGCCCTTAGCACCAGTGTCCTGCTGAGCAGAGCTTGGTGTTGCTCCCAGAACAGGGAGAGCAGCCCTCACCCCAGGGAACAATGGCACAGCTGGCCCCATGCTAAGGAATTAGAAGCTTCTCTTTTGAAAGGGTTCTTTGTTTCCATAAATAATAGGTAAAATTCCTAAAAGTGTAAATCTTCTTTCTAAAAAAGTGACAGGAAGCCCTTGAGCTGGAGTCTCCAATGCAGCTGCAGCTGAGTTACCGGATCACAGGAATCTGTAGGATCCAACATGCCTAAACACCTCTGAAAATCTGGGCCAAGAGCTTAACTTCCACTAATAAGAAATGGAACGGGGACACTGAAGTACTAGTTTCTAGAGTATTTAGCTGTCCTGACATGGCATTGTGAAACACATCAGCAGGACCGAAGCGGTCTTGTAATTAAAAAGCTTTTATTTGTGTCTAGTCTTCGCTGGTTTTGAAAATTTTACCCCAAGTCTATAGCTACTTGTCTGCGTGTCGAAAAGCCCAACCATTCTTGAGAAAGATCTTCTGTCCATTACACCCTGCAAATCATCATGATACCAAGATACATGGTGGGTAGATGCCTCCAGCAGGCCAGAACGGCATTTTGCTAGGAATTTTATGAAGTAATGTTGCGCAGGGGCAGTCCTGCGTCACTGGGCGGTTTCTCCCCTCTCCACTACTATGTGACCAGCATCACACATCATTCCAGGCAGAAATAAGAGTGTCAAACGGAGGCTGACAAACAGCCTGCTAGGCTCTTGTAAATCTGTCTTGTAAATGCAAGCTGGCATCCCAAAGGGCTTTTATATTACCTGCAAGAGGACCACTCCAGAGTCAATGTCAGGAAATTTCTGTCACTGCAAATGGTTCTCCTTAGAAGATCTTCTGCAGCTCTCAATCATTTCTAATGAATTATTGCCACCGCAGTCACATGGCATCTTAAGCACAGCTTCCTCTGTGTTATAGCCAACATCAGGATATCTGTTTATCACGTTTCTGTAAAGTTGGTTTAGAGAAAGACTCTCTCACATCTACAAACAAGCATTTCAAGTATTAAACTTGTCTCCAGCAGAATATTGCATTTTGTCCTCGAAAGAGTACTTCTATTATGAAACTCTAGAGTCATCCCAAAGCAGTGAATATAAGAACAAATTTTATTTTGCTTACTTTCTTTTACAAATGACAGGTGATATAAAAAGGAAAGCAAATAGGAAAACCTCCATGGAGCTGTTATTTTCATTCACTCGCATCTGCCCACGCTGCTTCTGTATGAAAATGACAAGACTGTAGAATTAAACTCAAAAGTGATATAAAAAGAAATTTCATCTAAGTTGAACCAACTGTAGCAGACTTGAAGCTGATCCAGCCTTTTTGGGTGTTTTTTTGCTAAATCAGAGGTGTTATTTTCTTTGTTGTTGTGTTCGTGGGCCAGCAGAAGCTCGGGGCAGCTGCCTGCTGTCCTTCCACAGTACATGTCGGAGACCATTCTGCAGGAATGCCTGATGTTAGCATTACTGCAAACGACACGGTGTACGAGTGCAGATGTCAGGTGAGAGTTTCACAGTTACAATAAAAATCAGTACAAAGGCTGTAGCTGGCCAGCGTACCAGGAAACCTCTGCAGACTTATGCAATCCTGTTTGTTCCAGTTACGTCAATCAAAATTGCTCTGGCTCAGGAAAAATAAAGCAACTACAAACAATTATTTTCAAATAACAATACTCCTAAAATATAATTGAAGAAACTCTGAATTCTGCTTTATTCCCATATAAAAAAAACATTCCATACATATCAGGGATTTGTCAGAATTCCCCTTCATCCATCTTGCCTTCTTGTAAAATTTACTTTTAATAACTGTCGGCTTCCTGAACCACAAAGCTCTCTTGTCTGTTTTGCTGTTATTCACTGGGGCAAAATAAAATGCTGAGGCAATAAGAGAATGCAGGTGTGTTTATCCTGGGTCAGGGCAAAAGGAATTCGCACTCTGGCAGGAGTGGAAACACAAGCAAGGGGCTAATGGGTTGTTTCCAGCCTTTGCCTGCTGTAGTGGGAGGTCTCCTAGAGGGGCTTGCTAAAGGACACCAGACAAAACAAAACTGCCCCTCCATCTGCACATCCTAGTCTCATGTGCTGTCCGCTGTGATGGCTTATCTTGGACACAACTTGATCATCCTTCTCCTGCTGTAGGAAGTCCTAAACTTGCAGAGAGCAGGGCGGTGGGAGGCATCTTAACCACTGCAATTTCCCCCCGAGGATCCATCCCACTTCCCTCGCAGCCTGAACTCTTATCATTACAATCGGGGAGTAAGTGCCAGGGAGAGATTTCAATGTCTTTCATCCCACCCGTGTCTCCAAACTGGAAGCTTGGAAATAACATAATCCAGTGCAGAGGTTATAGTGCAGCTCCCGCTTACTGCAGTGCTCTTCCGACAAGGCCAGGAATCCGCCTCGTGCCCCAGACAGCAATATCCTTATGGAAGAATAAGATGGCTCTGTGCTGGGGTGATGGGCTGGGATTTAAGAAGCATTGAGCTCACTGCAAAGGTAGATAGATCTTGGGGAGAGGCTTTTCTTTTTTTTTTTTTAAATCCATTTGATTTGCATGGCAATTAGGTGTTAGTCACCTTTCAAAAATCCCACCGAGCACCACTCCTTCATACGCTGGCTTTTAGCTAGCAATGGACAGGGCCTGTAAAAATCACGTTTTCTGTGTGTGTGGGAGGAGAGCTGACACAATTACTTTGCTGAGAAAGTACAAGGAGAAATGAAGCTTAAGAAACTGAAGCAAAAAGAATTAAACTTTGAACCTACCAATGTAGAATTCTACATAAAACATATAAAAATACCGAGAATATAGCAGTCAGTTCAAGCAACTAGCATTTTTTTGCTATATTTTATAGACTTTGCTAAAAATCCCTTGTACAATTTCATCTGGCATCCAGTAGAATTAATTCCCAGGCCCAGATTCCTATTTCTTCAACACAGAGTGTGTCAGTACAGTAACAAGCTATTGCTGCTGCAGGATGACGAGAATATAGATCTTTGGTATGTACATAGTGTCGTATTGACCTGGAGTATTGACTACAGATCCACATCCCACTATGCCAGGAGCTGCACAAAGAGCAGAAAGAACTGGAGAGTAACCAGGGAGGGCCTGTGCAAGTGCAGGGAGGGAAACAGAGCACATAGTGATTTTACGATCGCTTTGCAGTTAGGTGGAGAGAGTTCTCTCTCCAGTCATGGGAGGAGAAAAAAAAAAAGAAGCAGTTGTGAGACCTGCTTCACATCTGTTCTCCACAATACTGCCTACCCAGTGGTAATTGCCCTTCTCTAAAGAGAGCTTTCCCAAGGTAAGCACATTTCCATAAATCGGTGTAGGCAGACAAACACCTACCATGCATGCAAATCAGATGTCCTCTTCAGCTTTTAAATGCGTGACCAGTTAGAGCATTCATGCTCTGGTTACAAACATAATCAGGTTATAAACATAATCTTCATTCCTGGCTACAAATATGATCTTAAATTACAGACAAAATACTGCAAGGAAATGCCTGTATAAGTAGCAGACATACAGTAAAAATACATAAAAACCAGCTCTGTTTTCCAAAGTAAATACAGCAGTTGGTCTTCAACTATAAACATGGTCCGATAGTTTATTATACCACTTTGAATCTCATTGCTTGACCCATGTATTGACCATATATAAGCTTATTTGAAACTGTCTCAGCATAACTGTTAGCATTTCCGAACACATTTTTAATACTTAATCTTCTCACCAGATGACTGTTTCTACTTGTAAAGGATATTCTTGTGCATGGATCTGTTTGTAAGGAACATCCATAGGAGGTTTTCTGCATATATTGAAGAGCACTATGAAATCAAAAGGCAGCACCCTGCCAGGGCAAACACCAGACAGATGGTGGTTTTGGTGCATACATGGGGATAGTGAAGACACTCTCCAAGAAAGTGGGAGCTCTGCGCTCATATCCTCTCTGATTCTATCTTCTTCCTCTTCCCCAAATCACACTGCTGTCCAGCTACATTAGACAGATTTGAGTGTATTTGACTTCCTATCAATACCTCTGGAAATTAACAGGAGCACTGACCTGGACTCCCAGGCAACTAAATGCCTCCATTTTCTACCATGCATTGATTTTAAGGTTCACTTAACTTCTGAAGGCACATGAACAACCTGAATAAAAGCTCAAAGTAAGTATCTCTAGTCACGACTAGGTGGAATTTAAGTCTAGTGTAGCTCTATATATTCAATAGGAGCAACTCAAATGTTGATTGCTAAATGCTTGTAATCAATTTTTCACAAACATCAAGGAGAGAATTGGCAGAAAATATTTAATCAAAATGTAAAAAAAAAAAGCCAAACAAACAAAAACAAAGTGCAGAAAAATGTGATCTACTCATGAACAACTTACTTACAAGTAATAAAGTTACTTGGTAAAAAATAATTGAGAGGAGCTATATCTTGAATTATGTCACAGATGCCCTCAAATGCTTGCTTTTTTTTCCCCAGCTAGAGTAAAATGCTCCCTGGTCCTTTAACATCAGAAGAGAAGGGGGTGCTCTGTAGATGGAAGTGAGCTGTACCATCCTGGAAAATCCAAGCCTGCAGGAGTAAGCAGAGCAATTCAAAGGTTTGCGTTGTTTGTCTTTTTTTTCCTGTCCATCTGCAAGCTAGTGGGCTCAAAAGAACATGCAGCAGTCACTGAATCAGAGACACACGAGTTGCCTTCTCCTGAAAGCAAAGATGTGGAGGCCTTCTGTCTTCTGGAGAAGGTCCAGGCACTTCTTCCTGCTTCTCCCACGTCACTGGGAAGTCCCGCACAATCATTTTTCCCTGTCCCCTGTGTAAGGCAGGAAAGCCCTGAAGAAACCCAAGTCTCAACGTCCTGACTATAAAACACTGATAGAGGAAGTCAACGTGGCTCAGTAGGCATATGCGTGACAAGAGAAGGCAGCTCAGAGATAGTGGGGGAGAAGACTGGGACAAAGGCAAGGTGAGTAGGCTGGCAGCAGCATGACTGGGCAGGCCCAGCTGCAGCAAAGGTGTGGAGTTCAAACAGGGTGATGCACAGTGAGGGGCAGGTTCTGGCCTCCTATACACACTGCGTGGTGACACCAGGGAAGAGTAAGGTCTCCTGAGATACGGCAGAGAGAAAAGCCAAGTCAGGGACATAGCCTGTGAGCAAATACCTTCTAAAGATTAGTACTTTGACAAGAAAAGGTTGATCTGGCAATGGTAGTGATTGATGTGGAACAAAACAGACTCAAAATCTTTTTTTTTATACCTTGTTATAGAAGCATCAGTAGTTAAACTATAGACCATGCTTCAGATTAGTCTTTACAGGCATTATAATTTATAGACATTTTTTAAAACCACCTTCAACTTTATTAGTTAGGCTCTAAGGAAGCACAGAGAGCAGGATCCATCATTTCCCCACCTGTACAAGGCTCATCTGCAATCAGAAGTATTAAGTTAAAGTGTCTAAGTGATGACCAACTCTCCAAACAACATTTCTCCTTCCATTAAGAGTGAAGTAGTCAAGTGGCAAAAGTTCTAAATACATTAATATAGAGGCAAACTTTTCTGGGGATGCCTTGCCCCCCAGAAGCTGTTTTCCTATATCAGATACTAAAAAGAGAGAAACCTGCATAACTAAAACTGCACAGGCAGTGGTAACCTGGTCATCTCTTTCTCTGCCTCACATCTGTGCTGACCATCAGCAGCACACTCCTGCCAACGGGACACCATGGCCCACTTCCCCAGCCCTCGCACAGGACGCACATGCCACCCTGCGGCATTACGCTTTTAGCTCCCAAGCACTAAGGCCAAGGGTAGGTCTTTCCCACTTCATACTCCGTGCAACAAGGCATCTGCTGGCCTGTGCTGTTTTTTCTCTTTATTTCCTGCATTTTCAACAGTTTGCAGAGTTATAATATACTTACTTGCTTAATCAAGGCCATCAACTGGAACACAATCAAGATTAAGAAATCTACGTTTTGTGTCTTTCTGAACAAAGCACCTTTAGGTATCTTGAGATAACACACTCATTTTCAGCTCTGTGTCAGCAACAATTTTGTCTCAACCCCTCCATTACTTTTTTTTTTTTTAATATGAAATGCATTCAAACAGAACTCAAATCTTTCCAAAGCTAACAAGGAAAGGATTTCTTCCTCTGATTGAAGTGGAGTTAGCAAGGTTGTGATGAAGCGCTGCGTGCTGAGACCTGCATGATGCCGGCAATGAAGACGTATTAAGATGAGAGGAGTCACTGTAAAACTCTGGGCAAAGGGGTTGGGCCCATCTCTCTACAGCCTGATGTACACCTCATTATTTCAACAGCAGACAAACAGCAAGACCAGATTGTTTACAGGGGTGTAGAAGTAAATCTTGACAGTGTTTTCTTTCTTCTGTAGTTAGTGATGACAGAATAGGTGATTATGAAAAGCAATTGAAGTATTTCTTCCCAGATTGGATGATTCATAACTCCTTGTTGATGCCGTTGTCTTTAAATCAAATATTGTTGAGGATGGTGAGAGGAGGAAGAAGGAAGAAAAGGGAAGGCACAAAGAAGTAACACAGTGCACTTGCAGCAATCTCTCTGCAATCCTGAGCCACCCCTACGTGCATACCAGAAGTCTCACGTACAAACGAGCACACAGTTCAACACGCAGGTAGGAACAAGAGTAAAACATCTTTTTAAAAGTATGAAAACAATGCCTACATGGAAGGCAGCAGATGAACTGCAAGCAATAGTCTAGACACTGGGTAATGCTTTTAAAGCCCATTCTTATTTCTCACATTACTCAGTATACCCCGAAACGAGTAAGCCTGAGTAAAGCTCAGAAAAGTCTTTGTCAAAGCACAAGGACCACGAAAGGCAGGGGTTGACATGTGCTACATCCTCACCTGCCTTAGCATAACTAGCACAAAGCCGGTGCAGCTGTGCCAGTTTACACCAGCTTAGGCCATGACCTGCTTAAACATTTTTGGACAGAGTCCAGTGATAGAGTCTAGACATGGTTATTCAGAAATAACTTGATCTTCATCTTTTGCTTTTGTACAGAAAGGAAGAGGAAATGTATGTCACAAAGCAACATTTCACACAGAACAGCAGGGAAAGACAGGACGGTAACCCAATTAAAGGCAGATCAGAAATCTTTCAAAGCCACTTAAAAAGAAACATAAACTAACTCCAACCTCCTGTGACTGAATGAAAAGAGATTGCATGGAGCAAGGAATCAGGTGATCTGCCTTGCAAAATCTTCTTCGCCTCAGAGAATAATATTCGTAGACCCCATTTCATCAGCCTTGTCCCTTTGGTCACTGCTGCAATCTTTTGCTCTTATCTTCCTCAGTTCCTGATCTGGCAGACCCAGCATCCAAGGAAACGAGTCTTGCTACTGTCTGCTATCTTGTGTTTCCAAGGAAAAATCTAAGGAGCTTGCAAGGTCTTCTGTGTTTAGGGGTTATGTTGAACAGCTCTGGGTTTTTTTGCCCCTAGCTGCTTACTGAAGCAAAATACCTTCTCTAATTTTCATGTTTTATATCTTTCTGGTCTTCATTGCCTCTAGGTCTCCTGGTCAGAAAGTTTTATTTTTAGCTTACTTCTCTTTATGTAAGTTCCATGGAAGAATTCAGCTTGCTCTCTCCACACGAATATCTGCACTGAGAGCAAGGAGATGAGGAATTCTTTGAAAGGAACATCTGTGAAGTCTTTGTGCTACAGCTTCCCGAAGGCCCTGACATTCTGTCGCTTCCTTTGCTTCTTGTCTCTTCATATGCAGCTTTTAAGTATATTTTTAGATAGTTGAACAATTCAAACAGTTTGCCTGGAGCCAGCATTTAAACTTAGACCTATATTAAAAAAAAAAATTAAAAAAAATTAAAGTTAGAACGGTTATTTAGAAGTTTGAAAAAGGTCAATCTCCTGCTGATATTTTTACATTATTTTTATAACTGCTTATAATTCAGATGAAAAATTTGTACATTATAAAGAAACATATTGACTGTTTCAAAAGAAAGAAAAAGAGGTCACTAAATTCTATCATAAGATGGCAGACATTTATTTACCTGTATTTCTCAGGCTAAGCCAAATGGGACTGCTTTAGTCCAACCCAGACTACAATTTGATGAGATGCTGAAGTCCGTTTTTGAGGTCCTAGTACTGCACCTCAAACATCATGCACACATCATGACAGGCACTGGTTCAATAAAACCCCCTCGATTTGCTAATTCTTTTTCATCAAAAACATTTTTGTAGATCAATATGTCAGGAGTAACTAGGATACTGTATTGCATGCTGCCTGTTCTCCCGTAGCTGGCCAAAACCAACGTAAACCTCTTCTTGGGAGACTTTGTGAGTTGAACAAATGTGAACTCATAGCCCACACACTAGTCTCAGCCAATAGGGCACAGGTTCTACTTGCAAGTGGGGAACCACAGCCTTAGAAGATACATGGTGGTGAAAACCAAATGGTCTCAGCAGCTATCAGAATGGGTACAATAGTTGGATATTCAGGAGGAAAAATGCTAAAACACAGACCTCATTTCACAGGTATGCCCCATCTCAAACTGCAGGATTCATTGTAAGACAGCAATTGAGCTTGACAAATGGATTAGTTCTCCTTTAAGAGAAGTCCAGCTACCTCCACCACAGCCTGTCTTCCAGTTCCAGGGGACCTAAAACTCCCAGACCTTACTCAGGTATCTGTTGAGAAATTGTCTCCATCAGCCATATGAAGATATTATGGAGAGATGAAGGATGGGGAACTAACAGATTTTGCCTGGAAAACAGTAGTTCCAAGGACCTCATGCCTTCCTTGCTGGAAACACCTACCGCAGTTACCCAGCTGGCCTCTGGATGATCTGATGATACCAACCTCAACAGCTGAAGACTTGCTTCCTTCCACAGATAAGTCTGACCCTAGACACTGTGCAACAGGAGTTACACAGGAACTGCTGGAAAGCTATGTGCGGCTCAAGACTCACAACACAGTGCTGTCTTAGTCATATCTGCTTACCATTGGGATTGCTTCTGTTCACACCTGCCTACCTGCTCCCTCTCTATTGCTGCTAATTCATTAAACCTCAGACTACCAGCAGAAAACCAAGTAAGACCAAACTTTGCAGTTTCTTGCTTTCTTCCAGAATCACTCCTGGTCTGAGTCATCCACCAGCCACTTCTTCACTTTATACTTGCTATTTCTGCTGGCGCTTCATGGCCTTCTCATGCTTCCCATACGAACAATACCAACTATCATGAAAACATCAGGATCTTCAAAGACTGCCACATCTGCAGTCTTGATGCTGGGATACTTCCCTTTGCTACACTGTTAGCAGCATAGTTTTTCCTGCCAACTCCTTCACATGTATCCTGTGAGGCTGAATTAGAGGAGACTGAGCAGAAGGAAGACCAGAACACCAGGGGGGTGAATGGACCGTGATAGTCAAGGAAAATAGTACTTAGGTGACTAGGACAGCAGATGGCAGGGGTCAGGCAGAATGGGACTCTGTAAAAAAAAGCAGTTGTGATGGGGCTGTATTCAATAATATTAAAGACAGTTCTGAGAACCACAGAAGAGCCCATTAGGAAATTAACGTTTGTGATTTTGGCGTAGCGTTAAACACAACCCACTGGAACGTGGTCCAAACCTACACAGTGAAACTGTTAAAGCTGATCGTTCAGCAGACATCATCCCTATTTTGCACTGAACAAAGCAAGCACCATATGGAAAATACAGCGTGTAATCACGCAATAAAAACCTGTATCATAAAACATAGAAATGGTATAAACTAAGGTAACATGGTAATTAACATGTGTTAATTCTAACACATCTTCAGAGTTACTACATTTGTAACTCAATTTTCTTGTAATGCAGCTTCTTGGATGAAATATCGATACATACCAGCAAAAAAGAAATTCAAACCAGACAGCTGGATGTCATTTTTTCCCCTCTACGGAATGTCACGTTTGGAATGGCCCAGTGGGCAAAGGCGAATACATAATGGTTATTCAGAAAGCAATTAGATTCTGACCGCAGGGAAATGTTTTCTGAATGGATTGAGCTTTAATAGAATAGACCCAATAGTCTTTTTTTGTTCCTCCATTTCTTATATAAGGAATCTCTTTTTCCTTAGAGTTAAGATCTGGGTTAACAATGAACACATAATTATACTCTTCACACAGTTCTTCACTATGAAGTCATGCATATATCTTAGTAGTTACAACAGCTGCATTCTAAGATAGATATAAATAAAAAAGTGGTTAAAGATATTTTTAGGTAAATGACTTTATACATGCCCTTAACTACAAGCACAGCTCCGCTAGTGCATTTTTAGCCTTTTCATTTACAGACACATGGTCTCACAGGAGTAGTCAGTGTTTTGGGCTGATACAAACAAAAGCAAGTAGTAACCCAAGCCAAAATTAAAAGGAATTTATTTGCCTTTGTGCAAATAGAAATCTCACACCTTCTTGTGTTCTCTCTTTCAGTTCTTAGATATGAGACATTACACTGCATTTAGAGACCTAATACATAACAGGCCTAATTCTGCTCTTAACAACACAGTGAATCTCAAGGCAAAGGCAGGAGGGCTCAGGTAGGCTATGTAAGCCAACACGGCTCCTGATCTCACCAGAGGCTAATCGCTAGTGGAAAACAATAAGGCTGCTATAAATCAGCATTTGAGAACATAAGAAAAGTTAAGTCTTTACAATATCTAATCTCATACCTCTGTAATGACAAACTGTAAATATCTACATTACCTGAATAACCAGCAGTAGGCAAGATCACACAGTAACACAGCACAGGCAGGAGAGATGCTGAAGGAGGGCAGAGGGGTGGGAATAGAACAGTTTTTTGCTATTTTTCTTACAGACATTCTCATACCAAGGACACGCTGATAACTTTCCCCAACCTAAAAGGTGCAAGATGATACGGAAGAGCTTTGCTGTGTAGCTATTCAACAAAATATGGTCTTCTAGGTAAGTGAAGTCTCATCAGAGTAGATGTACTTTTTGCTGCATAAGTTGCTATTACTCTTTTTGCATCGTTCTCAGTAACACTTAGAGGCTCCACTCAACCACTACATTACTGCATCAGCTCAAAAAACACTGAGACCTCACAAGACTCATGTTTCTAGGGGGTTTGTCAGGACTCATTTGTGGCAATTCTGTACACCAGGCTTGCTTCATGCAGGTTTGAATATACCAGCTGTTGTTGGGCTTCAGACAGAATCAATTTCAAGTGTCTCTAATTAGCCAGTGAGATCAGGTGCTCTCATAAAAGATTGCAGGGTTGGCTTTCCTTCTTAGTACATCAAAGCCAGTCTTCTGTGTTTGGTGGTGATCAACAGCTGAGGTGGTGTGAGTTAAAATCATCTCCTTTTTTGATACCAGGTATAACAAAAGGTGGATAAATCTCTTTTCTGTCTATTTTATTATATTATTTATTCTTTGTAAGTGACAAAAAAAAAGAAAAAAGCTTTTGTCATTCAAAGCATTTCTATGTCTGAGCCACCAGAAGATCTGTAGTAAAACTCAGTTTTTATGTTTACGGTGATTTTAAAGAAATTAAAAAAAGACTGATTTGGTAGCAGCATCTATAGGAATATTTACTCTGTAGTAAACAGCATCTAGTTATTAAGTAGAAGTGGCTTTTGTGTTATTAGTGACATGCAAACCGTGAATGAATTCTATTCATAAGGGTTGTTCACCTGAATGATAAAACACCTGCTTGGAGAGACACCAAAGTTAAAATACATAAATGATAGCACAAGTCATCAAGTGATAAGGTCTTGTTCTTATGAAGTGTTTTTCACTGGTATGCTCAGATCATAAAGCACACTTAAGTGGAAATCAATACCATGAGAAAACAGTTGGGAAGCTGGTAGACAGAGAAGTGCAGGACATAGTCTGCCAGCCAATGGGTCAGTAGGAGCAGCAGGAAGAAAATCCTTGTCTCTCAATTCCCTGATCGGTTTTCTGTCCATCACACTGCTGCAGGCTACTGTTGTTTAATGTTATTTTTTTAAAAAACAGAACTTTATAGAGACAAGTGCAAAAAGACCGAGAGAAAAACAGTCCTCGTGGACCATCCTTTCAAATTATCACGATACTATCGTGGAATTTTGTACACCAAAACCCAATGTCCTCCACATCGCCAATTCAGATTTCCAGGAACAGATGGGAGAACTATATTTTATGACGCTCAAATAACATGTGAAAGAAAATGTATACTGCAAATGTTTTTTACAGTTACTCTTCAGCATATAACCACCTACAGAAGGAATTATCAGGGTTGTGTTCTGGTATTTCTGAGAAGTGTATATATCATCATCTTCTACGCAAGTCATTCTCAAGAAATGCTGGAAGAATGTGGCAACTCTGTTTTCACTTCTTTTCTGCCTCTCCGTGAAATGAAATGTAATGGTTTACTGCCTTTTCCTCCTTTCTCTGTAATGGATCATTTAATCAAAAGCTGATAGTCTAGTGGATGAAAATGTTAAAAAGCCCATAGAAGTGTGTTCAGTCTCCTGCGTTTTGCAGGGAGGCCACAATAAGAGCAGTTGTGAAGACGTGAAGACAACTGATTCAGAATTGGGAAGATTGAGCTTCTTGAATATTTTTGACATAAACAATATCTGTGTATTGCAGGTGTTGAATCTTACCTAATTTATGACCTTCCCTCTAAATCTCTCTGAGCCAATTGGGTTGGGTCTGTGAAGGGCCATAAATGCCTGAAGCTAGACTTGGGTGGCATTTTGGTGCTAACTTCAAAATATGCACATCCCAAAAATTTTACTTAGCACTACAGTCATATGAGGTCTGTCGACATTTAAACTTTCACTCATTAATTTTCCCAACAACTTAAACTTCTGCTTCTGGGCCTTCTCAGAAACACCAGTCAAGCTGGTGTACATCCCTCTGTGTACATTGCCCGAAGGTCCTGATCCGGTTGTGCTCACCTAATGAACACCTAGAACATCCTTTTCCTCCTATGACAACTGCCACTTTTGTTTGAAAACATGGCTAGCATAAACATCCCAAGTCTTATAAAACTTATTGTGTAGGTGCTCTTATGGAATGGCAGTAAGGGGTTGCCAGCAGACGTGATGAAGAAAGGGGCAATCTTTTTTTTTTTTTTCTTTTTTAACGTTGGTTATAAAAATAGTCATTTCTTTGTAGAAAGAGTGGAACGATATTTCTATTTGATGATTTTTTTTTTCCACCTTTCCAGGTACAATGAGGATTATCAGCAGCTTTTAAAAACCTATACAGAGTGATTCTGAAATGTTCTCTGAGGTCATCCAAGCTTCACAGAGCTTCTTATTAAACAGAGATAATAGCAGAGAAGGCAATTCCATACCATCCATAGGACACAGCTATGCAGCAAAAATTTTTTGAAAAGTTTTCTATACTGGATGCAGATATATCTGCTTTATAGTCAGATATAGCCAGGTTTTAATAGTGTTGTTTTGAGAAATACAAGAAGCTCCTAAGGCAGTGTCCTCTCTTCATTTCTATTCCAACCTCAGTTTCAGTTCATGTTAGATGCACCAGAATATGAGTCAACAATGACACCTACATCATACCTGCACTGAAGACAGGGAAAAACCTGCAATAACCAAGTCTATTGTCTCATGACATATAAATGCATTAGCTGAGTAGCTACACCATCATCCTTGGTATAAACCTTGTTTACTGTTCCTGATACTTCTTTCTTTGTTCTTCCTGATTTTTACTGTATCTTATTTTTAGGTAAAACCTGAAATTTAATGGATTCTTTTAGCATACTCACATTTCCAAATTCAAAGCTGAAGTGCAAGTGGGTTCTTCATAGATAGTAAGCTACCTTTCACCATTTTACACATGGTAAAATATTAATTTTTTTTATTATAAGAACATAGTGTTAAAAGAGTTAGTCTTGAAATCATGGATCATCAACCAGAGGTCACAAATTAGCCATCAAATGTACTCTGTGGGATTTATTTTCTGTGATAATCCTGGAAAATGTTTTAGAATTAATATTAATGCACTCCTTGGGTCAATTTTGAGCTGCAATTTGTCACGTATTATTAATTTGCAAGACTAAACAAGACCTGATATTATTACTTAACAACAGACAAAAATTTTATAAAGCTGTAGTGATATTCCTGTTCTTCATCTCTACCTGTAACTTACTATTCAATATTTGGTACTCGGTGCTTATTTCTTCTCATATTTTAAATTTGTTAGTATTTTTCCTAGTAAGTACAGCCTACAACATGAAGTGTGCAATTATTATATTCATTCTGTAACCTTCTGTGTGGTATTTGACACCCACAGAGATTTTCCCAGCTCCGGGAATTGTTGAGTCAATGTTGTCTCAGCCACAGACAAGTAACCATAGCTAATGTTTTCAAAGCTGTCAGGAGCCGCACTCTTAAATCCATTATTTATACCCTTAGATAAAAGTGATCTGATTTTTAGAAAGAAAAAAAAATGAACGAAACAATAAATTCCTGACCAAAATCAATAAAGATTAGTTATTCCTAATTATCAAATAGAAACAATAGTCTCTACATACTTTCACGTATTTATGTCTAGTCATACCTTCTTCATGAAATAGCCTGTTATACTAGAAAAGCAGATCTTAAGCTTGGGATTAATATTTCACAGCAGTGGCCAAAAGGACAGGATAATCCAGGTCATACCAATAAACAAATTGCAACCAGTACCTCAGAGAACAGTTGTCTAATAGTTTAGAAATTAATGTGAGTGGCAAAAAATACCAAATTGTAAAATGGCTTTAATTTTTTTTCCTTTATAGACTTAGAGAATATTTTAATTCTAGAACCAGCCAACATCTTTGTAAAGGCTGATAAACAAAAAGTGAGAAGACTATTGTCAAAAAGTCTGTCCTTAGAGAATTGCCTGGAGGACATGGTAGGAGAGGTGAAGGCACCTTCCCATCGCACAGATGAGAGGTGGAGGGTTCTTCCCTCATGGCAGTGACTCCTCGGCCTTTCCTGCCATCCTGGACCTTCTTTCTGTTATTTTAGGACATTGAGGTGAAGGCTGCAAGTGCCATCCTGATCTTCCAGCCCTGCGAGCACAGAGCTCTTGGTCACTGCTCATGTTTTGAGGAGAAGGGAGGGGAGAAGGAAAGCACCCCGAAGTCAGGTGGTGTAGTAGCAAGGGGAAGACACAGTCATCTTCACCCTGTACCCAAACAGCAGCTGACAGGAGGTACCTTCATCCTGCCTTGGAATCAGGCCCCTGATTTAGCCAACCCCACTTATTTAAGCTGCCTGAGTTTGTTTCCTTTGCAGCAGTAATGCAGCCTGGCCGGTCTGGCTGACCTCAACCAGCAAGCTACAGCTGGGAGTCTCATTATAGCTCCTGGTGATATGCTCTACTTTTATATCAAGAGCTGAAATAACAAACTCGGTTCATGCAGGGGACAGAGCTTTGGACTCATCTCTGCTTGAGAGGTCTGGTTATTTATTAATTATATTTAAAGTTTTATAACAGCTTAAAAGGAATGTGAGCCAGAGGCAACACTTCCAGTGAAGCCTCCCTTGTGCAATGCTTGTGTAATTCTCTTGTTTTAGTGCTGGTCTGTGCAGCTATGAAAGGCTCCAGCCTGTTCCCTTCTCTGATGCCTTCACTGGTCCTAGTGATGTCTTCACCCTTTGACAGGAGAGAGTTCTGACAGACAGACAGACAGAGCCCCAAAACCACTACTTCATTGTGAAATCCCAGCGTGTGGGAATCCAACAGGCAGACTAATGCAAAATCTTGCCCAATCATTTTCTAGGGAAGATCTGTAAGATTTCTGCCTTTGGATACCTACTCAGTGAGACTGGAAAGAATGCTTTGCAAACCATTTTCCTTCTCCTTGAAATCCCACCTGCCATAACAAGGCTAGTGTTGTTGGTAGGCTGCAGAATCCACGTTTCTGATCCAGAGCCTCTCAAGATGAGAGTATCAAAGGGTGGTGGCAGTGAATGAGTTCAGGCTAGTTAAGAATTTATGCGTACCAGTTCATTGAGTTGGGAAAGACCTTCATAAATGTATTTATGATTTGCCACGGCCTTGGTGCAAAGCAACCATTTATTTGGTACTTGGCAATTCTGAAGTAGAAATTCCCCGGTGTGAGTGGTTTGGAGTGCAAAGCACTTCATGAAGTGGGAACAGGGGAAATTGATTTTGGCTGAGCCTATCTAGGGCATGGGTAATTAAGGACCGGACTCTGCCACAGAGCTAGTTGTAAAGGTACCTGGTGTCAATCACGTCAGTGAGTCCGGGTTTCCTCTGGCAGAGCATCCTGAGAGCCTGCCCCGCTGCGGGGCAGCTGCTGCCATCTGCAGCCACCTGCTGGCTTGTTCCTGCAGCCAGAAGGTTTCTGCACTAGCTCCTGCAAGGCACAGCGAGAAGATTGGGGGCCAGACTTTCATACCACCAATGCCTTTTTTTTCTTTTTTTTTTTTTCAAGAAACGACACCTCTTTAATTTGAGAGGAAGTTCTCATAATAAGAATCTCATTTGAGATCGTTATTGCCTTTGTGTTCTCTCTGTTTTTGTATACATTCCCTCTCTCTTTTATAGAAGCCAAGTTACTTCCAGACACTTAGTGCGTATTATGCTTTGCAATACTGCAATGTTTTCATTAGCTATTAGTACAATTATGCCCATTTTGGAGCAGAGAGTACTAAGAAGTCAGGTGAAGGTTCAAGATCTCTCAACAGTATTATTGGAATGAATTCTTTTCTGACTACTCTTGACTACACAGTTTGATACTTGCTTGTGTGTCTTGAGATGCTGGCCCCAGGGCAGGAGAGGCTGGGAGATAAGCAGTGCTGCACCCTGCTAGGCAGAATATGAGGAGTGCCTAAAAATCATTTTACCCTCTGTCCTTCCCTCCTGCTGAATTTAGCTTCGCAGGAGTGCAAGCAGGGAAAGGCAGGCAAGAAACCTGACAAAAATTCAATGTATTGTAGATGAGTGGCGGGTTGTATTTTGATTAAATGAATTTGCATAGCCAGTATTAGCTACATCCTAATGTATTTTAAAAGATGTTAATCAATTAAGAAGTGCTTAGAAAATGATATGCAAACTAAATAACATAAGGCATAGGAAGTCATGCTTAAGGGAGTAGTTCCTGAGAGGTTTCTTCAGCTTGCTGTGTGGATAAGATGCCATCCTGCTTCAGCAAGGCCTTATCAAGATAAGCCAGTAAGTGACTGCTTTGATTTTAGCAATAAAAGATATTATCTGTGCTTCTTGATTTCTTTCAAATTAACATGCAAGTTTCTGTAGTAATGCTGCAGGTTTCATAAACAAACCCAGCAAAGGTAACAAATGTTAATTGGGACTACTAACCTCAATTGAATATAATAATCCACATCTTTTGGTTTTTTTCCCTTCCTGTGTTGCTGATTGTGCCATTACTTCCCTATTCCTCTGCTTGGTGTATTAACCTTTCAGCTGCACCATTGATTTAATTTTTCCTAGGAAAAAGACATCTTTGTTCATGTATCTCTTCACAACTCTAGACTTTGGTGCTATCTAAATGAATAAAACTGAACCACCTCATCCTAGAGCTCTTGCTGTTTAAGACTGTCATGAAAAGGAAGTGGATGAACAAACTGTTGTGTCAACAGGGAAATAAAAAAGATGGCCGTGACCAGTTTCAGTCTCTTCCTGCTGGCTCCCCTTCACAGACATCTTCCTAGTAATATTACTGAAAGTCTGCTTCCTAAACAAGGTTCAAGCCTGCACGTCATCCTCGTCCTCTCTGATGTGTCTGTTGCCGTTGACACTATTATTAAATGCTTGTCCTTTGATAGCTTGTTGCATTGGACATCATGACTTTTCCATGCTCTTTTTCTCTCAGTTTAGACTTTTTCCTAAGCATCTCTCCCCAGAGCTTTTCCTCCCACCTCAAACTATAGCCCTCTCAAAACTTTCTAGTGCTCTTTCTGCTCCACCCTCAGTTCTCTCTCCTTAGGTGACCTCTTCTGCTGAGGTGGGTGTAATCATTACCTCTATGACACCAACTACCTTTAAAATCCTTATCTCCTGCTGATCTTTCCGCATGCTGGTTTCGCATCTCACTGCTTCCGTAGTGCTACATCCTGACAGACAGCTTGCTACCAAGCTTACTGAGATCCAGAAAAGGAACTCATTAAAAAACAAACCCAACAACACAGCTTTCCCTAGCTCTTTGGCCAGCAGCCAGTGTGCGTGTCAATTTTAATGTCTTTAATATTTAAATTTAGCTCTCCCTTACTGTAGAAACCATTTGGCAGAATAGTATTCCCAAAGCTATTCATCAGGCATCTCTTTGCTACACTCAAACCTTCCCAGTGCTGTCCTAACTGGCTAAAGGGACGTTTTTCTTCTCTTCAGTCTCTTCTTTCTGCTGTTTGTATGTTTGTGTGCCGTATCAAATCTTCCCCGCTAGCAACAACTGACTTCAATTGTTCATGATGTATCTTCAGATTTCTTGGAAAATTCATATGCATTAGTGCAGCTCTTTCAAAGAATTAAAAGGAAGGAAAAATATTTTATTACCAGGACAGTATGATTATAGAGCTGAAATGCTGAGATGTGGTATCAGAGGCAGACATATTATCTGCCCGAGAATGTTGTACTTCTACGTCCCAGATTTGTCAGTAGCTGTGCAAGGCAGTGCCAACTGGACTAAAACTTTTCACATGTTGAATGTCTTGGCTTAAGAAGAGGAAAAAAAATTAGTTAGCTGACAGCTAGACTCAGTAACATTCTTTGGATGATTTCAGGGTTCGGGGTGTTTTTTTAGGAAACATCAACATTTCAGAGTTGTGCAAGTACTATCTTCATGTATTTCTTACATTATGAATTCTTCTTCATTGAAGGTCTTAATTTCTCTTTTGAGAAAGATCTGAGAAATGATTACTCTTCATTTATGAGGACTCAATTCTGCAAATTTTTAAGGTACTGCAGAATGTTGAAGTTACACAATTGGGATTCAAGTGATTATATGTAATTTTAGGTGTGTTTAACCAAAATATAGGTGCTATTTGTTGTAAGAAATGTATTTTTAAAAAAGATAAAATTAGTGACAGCTAGATGTTGCCAAAACCTCAAGATGTTTATTGTGCCTTGATACCAACACTTGTCATAACAGAACCTGAATACTTTAAATGTAGACAGAAATCCCAGTGAGATTCAGGGCACCAATTTTTTTGTTCCTCCTATTTTATGTGCAGGTTTTGGTGTGATATATACACTGATGTGAAATTCCATACAGCCATGGCTGGAAGAGTCTGCCTTTTTTCCATGAGAGCTCAGAAGGGAGGCATTCACCTAAACTTAATTCTTCTCCAGATTTTACCCCGGGACATTGAAAGTGGCTAGGTAAGTGCTACAATCACCCAGCTATTCAGGGCAGAAGTTCTAAACTCTGTTTTCCATAAAATGCTTAAATACTAATAAGAGTTGGGCACAACATCCCTTTCTTGAATGCTCTAATGACAATATTGTAGTATCAGTCTCATCTGCTCTGCTTGTCCTTCTGAATATTCAGGTACGTCACACAAAGCAGAAATTCTACAGGGGACTTGAATATCCAGCAGTAGATGGCTAGAGTGACAGCAAAGAGGCCAGAGCTCTGGATTTAAACTTTCTGATGAATAATGGCACCTGGACTTCGGTGTCTCACACTCTGGGTGTCTTAATCAGGCAGCTAGACAATTACCCTGAGCATCTAGATAAATTCCTGTCTGTCCTCTGAAAGTGCTGATGACCTTTATTTTATCTCAAAGGAGCTCTTCCCAAGAGGAGAGTTACACCTTAGCACGTACAGAATCAGAACCCCAAGTGCAAATGGTTAGAAAACAGAAGGGAAAGTAAAGCTCTTACTGATATTGTCTTTTAACTAGAAAATTAATCTTTTATGAATGACTGCAAAAAAAGTCTCCCTTTTCTCATGCCCCCAGCCCTTTTCTGTTCATGAAAACTTTACTAAGCTGTACAGAAACCTGCTCCTTTTAGCTCCTTAGAACTACCTGGAAAGAACTTTAGCAGTGGAGACTTAAAAATGCAAGTTACATTAATTTTATGTAGCAAATTTGGCAGATACAAAAATTCATTGGTTCTTTCAGGAACAGCTCAAGAACAGCATTTAGTTCTGAAGTTACCTATGACTTGTTCTGTACTGCATCATTTTCTTACACAGTGCTTGTTCACAATATAATCCAAAGCCCATTAAATTTAGTGGGAACTGTGATGTTGCTTCTGTTCTCGACTGGAGAGTTCTTCTCATGGTGCTTTAAAAGCTTTGTAGAAATACAAGCAGGAATGGTTCATTCTGAGAAGATTGCTTCACATTAATTATTGAACAGTTATTAATATTCATAAGGGACCCAATTATCTGGGAAAGTCATAGTGATTTTATTTGATTAGCAAAGAAACACTGACATCATATTTTTCTTAAGTTCACCTTGTTGACTAAAATTTGTGTCAACGAACAAGTGCAAGGTTAAGATGGAATAAGAGGGTAACTCTCTGGTGAGATAAAAACTGCTGAAGCAAAAGGGATAAAAATGCAATTGAGTGATTTTTTTTTTTATTTTTTTTTTCAGCAGGTGACTCAGTCATACGATAATTTAGTTTGGAAGGCCCTCTTGAGGTAGATTGGTCCAATTCCCCCATCAAAGCTGGGCCAAATCCAAAGTTACATTCCTCGAGGCCAGCAGGGGACACTGCAGTGCTAACAAAGCATGAAACAGGAAATGTTTGAACAAAGGAGGTAGATATAATTAGGTACAAAAGGCATACTTAAGAGTAGTTCTTAGGAGTTTCACCCAGGAAAAATGTTTTTTGAAATCATTAAGCTGTCCTGTTTGGCCAGGCAGTGTTAAAATTAAGTGAGATAAAAGGCTCAAACCTTAGCTAAAATGAGTGCTTTAATTCTGATCACAGGGGAAGGTTTTTCTAATTTTTGCTAAAATAAACCTCAGATTTGCTAGAAAAATGACAGTGACTCAGGACAGCCATGAGCACAGTAAGTAGCAGCTAGGCCTTATCTAACAACTGAATTGAACAGTCAGCATCCCCCAAAACTCTGGATCACTGACTGCAGGACCACTGCAGAAGTGGCTCACAGGAGACACCTGCCCCAGGTCTCCTGGGGTGAAAAGAGAATTTCACAGCACAAATGTGTAGGGAGAGTGGCCAAGCTCCACCAATGTCTTTCTGAGACGCAGCGTGTGATGAGCAGCAGCCCTACGTGCACAAACATCACCACGTAAAGAAGCGCGGTGCTTCCTGCTCTCACACGTACCTCCTGGCACAGACTTACACTGCTCTCCATCCCATACATCAAAGCCAGAGAGTATTAGTTTATTCCCACTCCAGGGAAGGGTTACCACCTTGAGATTTTATCCAGGATGCATTCAACCTTGATACAGCTCTGCCCACCATTGTTGATCTCACTCACATTGAGGGTGAGAATCAAAGGTAAGCGAAGTTCTTGCAGGCGCTGACCTTGTTCAGCAGGGCTCTGCCATCTGCAGACAGTATTCAGGTTGCCTCTCTACAGCAAGAAAAGGCTGGCTCACTTGGTTCTTATGAAGCAAAAAGCTACTCAATACCTTCCAGGAACTTTAAAAACTGGATTTTGGTTTCTACTATTTCCACACTGAGAATGTTGCCACTTTTGCAGCTGAGACTGGGCCAATTTCAGAGCTGGTGAAAAGAAATAATGATAAAGATTCTTATGAAACAGCTTGGATTTTTTTTTCCGTATATCACCTACAGTTTTTTGAAAACCCCCAAATGAAAAGATCAGAAACTTACTAACTTGAGTGAGATTTTTTGAATGCCTAATTTCTCCTTACATTTGTTTCTTATTTTTCTGCCCATTGTTTATGTTTCAAACTGCCCATGTCTGTGGGGATTGCCAGCGGGCCTGGCGCCTCTCTCACGAATGCTGACCTTAAGCTATTTCAGCCATGTCCCTGAGAGATCGGAGAGTCCCGAAACAGAGCAGAAAAACAAGATAAAAGGGAGTCAGAAACTCACAAGGTCCTATAGCCAATCATGCTAAACGCTTAAGGCTGGATATCCAATGAATATGTAACGCGTGTGTGAAAAAAGGATATATAAGAAACAACAGGTGATTATAAAGGGGCCTTTTGCCTCTTGCCACCGAAGTGTGTGTGTGTGTGTTTTATGACCGTCTCGACGACAGTCGCCCAACAAGAGGTGACACGTCAGTGCAGCCTTATTAACTCTGCATGCTTTATTATTCAGGTCTGACGTATTGGTGATGAAATTTCTGGGATCTGACAGCTATTCTACTCTCATGCTTTAATTTTGCAATGATATTCCAGTCAGAAAAGCATGTAAAAAGCTGATTAAAAGGTTCTCTTTCCAGTGGTAGCTTTTAGATTCATGTAAGAGCCATAGACAGATTTTTTTTTTTTGTCCTCTCTGAAGTGCTGACCAAAACGTACAATAATTATTTTTGTAATGTGACCTCTCCAAGTTTTATCTAAAGACTACTGTGGGTTCAACAGGAAGACTGTGAATAATATCCATTTGTAATTATAAAATAACTAAGTTAATCTCAAATAGTGTCATCTCCATGCTGTTTTGAGTTTAAAGCATCAGAAGTCCCAGACTACCTCCTTGAGATGAGCTTGAATAGCCCCTCAGTCCAGATCTGTTTTAAAAAAAAAAAAAAAAGGGGGATAGGTTATGGCCTGTAGGCTATGAACAGTAATAACGGAAAGGCAGAGGAAAGACCTATGGGTGTAATCTTGAGAAGAAGCAGAAAGATGCTCTTTATGGGTCCAGCCCTGGAGTAACACTCCCCCAGTTTCATGGATGATGAAACTTCCTCCCAATGCTTGCTGTTTCTGCCTACACAGAAACAAGACTTATGCACATTTTTTTCAAATAAACAAGGTTATCCTAAGATCATATCTGATTTGTACCAGCAATTTTTATTCAAGTAGAAAAAAAAAATCCTCACAAGGCTTTGCAATTTGATGATCCACTTCAGTGAAAAGGGCAACAGTAGTCAATGGCATCTCAAATGCAAAACTCTTCAATAGCCCTAGAAATGCTTTGAGAGTTGACTTTTAGTTAACATTTTGCTCTGTTACATCACATAGTCCACTAAAACATCAAATTACATTTCTGTTTTTTCCTCAAATACTGAAGAACAATGTGTGTGATTAGCCACAATAATACAAGACTGAAAGGAGAATTGCTCAAACTAATCTTCAAACCAGGCAGATCTGGACACAGCAGATAAAGAAACTCAAATGCTTTGGGAAAGAAATGAATTAGAATTTGCAGAAAGTCTGAAAGTGGACTAGAGATCTTAAATGCTACAGCAAAGACAGGACTTTACATAATGGGCAATTCTACAGAGCTAATGGGAAATGCAAAATAAAATTTTAGGAAAACAAATTTCTGAGTTCTTGACATTAATGAATGCTTGACACTTGTGAGATCCTGAGAGAACTTTTTTTTTTAAGGCAAACATACTTGTTTGTGTATCATTTATTTATAGATGGAAAATTTAAAACTGTGCAAAGCTAATAAAATAAACAACCCCTTACTTCACAAAAACCCAACTGATTCAAAGTTTTCATAGATGACAATAAAACAGATTAAAACAGGATTTTCTTGCAGTTGCAGCTGCAGCGTCACCTTTAGGTCTCTGACACATACACAGTGACAGATTAAATCTGGTTGGTTGAAATTGTTTTGTCTCTGGCCTGTCTGCCAAACCTTTAGGCAGAGCTGATGTCACAGTATTTTAAATCTAAAATACAAACCCGAACTAACCCTAAACACAACTTGCCTTATCACAGTAGCCCAAAAACCATGGCAGTCCAAAAGCTGCTTCACTTGCCATTTATTTATCCCACAGCAGGGTGAGCACATATTTGGGGTGGGCTGAATCTGCCATCAATTTTAATCTGCCATCACATTGTGTTCAAGCATTAAGTAGAGTTCTGCTGCTGCCAGAAGAGAGGAAACTTCAGCCAAGAAACGTCATTGGACCAGACAATCTTGAGAAAAACTGTTCAATCTGATCTGTGAGGAAAAACACACCGAAAACACCAGCCAGGAAAGCTGAAGTCTGTGGGTGAGATCAGTTCTGTATAAAGTATTAATTCATCTTTGAATATTTAGTCCATCACCTGTATTTGGGAACAGGATGTAGAGGAGCCAAGAACTACCCTTATTCACGTAGCTAACTCTCTTTCTTTATAGCACAGTAGAATGAATGTGACCCAAGCCATTTTGACCTTCGCTAATGACTTCTTTCACAGCAGAACTGCCCACTAATTCAGACGCTCCCTGCATGGTCCGCTTGTCATTACAATCTCTTGCATGGTTTTGAATGTGAAATCAGGACTTCTCTGGGACCTTCTCTTTGACTCTGGCGGCAGATAACAACAACACCTGCTGATGTCTCACATAGGGGAACCTAATGGACAGACCTCATTTGACTTGGCTTTAATGACCATGTTTTGTCTTTGTTACTCCCTCAGTAAAGTCCCAGCACTGTTTTCTCACACCAGATCTCCCAGGAATATTTGCATTGCCACAGCCCATTAAGTAATTATAGACCAGGATTCCCCAAATGCCAGAGCATGGTCTGTGTTCAGGCTGTGAGTAAAGCAGCTTATCAAGGCCCCTCAAGACTAAGGAACAAGCAAGACCGAGGAACAAGCAAGACCAGAGAGAAAGCTCAGTCAGCAGCGCACTATGAGCTCTGCATGGGAGGATGGGCTGCTTGGGCAACAGGGAGCATCCTGTGTCCACTTCCCTGACAGGCAGGCTCTGTGATCCCTCCTTGTCCAGTCCTACTACTGCTGGCTATCCTGTCAGAGCACCCTGAGCTCCTCTCTTAGCCCCTCCTGTTGTCTGTGTTTGTCCCTTTGGTAAATAGTGAAGGATGAGGCTCACATCACTGACACTCACTTTTAGTGGAAGCGCTTCAGCTTTAGCACAAATATCACTTGCTTTCACTCTTGAAGCATCCCAGGCAACAGAACTAGAAGTGGTGTGAGTAACTAATTGCTAAAAAAAAAAAAAAGAAAAAAAAAAAAGAAAATTTCACTTGGAAGCTATCTACAATGACCATCTAGTCCATCTGAGCCTATCTCCTTGGCTTTCGTAGGCTTCAAGAGTGGACCTCATGAAGTTCAACAAAGCCAAGTGCAAGATCCTGTCACCTGGGTCTGGGCAAGCCCGGTATCAATACAGGCTGGGAGAAGAAGGGATTGAAAGCAGCCCTGTGGAGAAGGACTTGGGGGTACTGTCAGGTGAAAAATTGGACATGAGCCAGCAATGTGTTCTTGCAGTCCAGAAAGCCAATTGCATCATGGGCTGCATCAAAAGCAGCATGTCAAGCAGGTCAAGCAAGGGGATTCTGTCACTCTACTCCACCCTGGTGAGACCCCACCTAGGGTACTACGTTCATCTCCCTTTAGATACTGGAAGGCCACAACAAGGTCTTCCTGAAGCCTCCTCTTCTCCAGGCTCAACAAGCCCAACTCTCTCAGCCCATCTTCGTAGGAGAGCTGTTCCAGCCCTCTATTTCTGTGGCCCTTCTCTGGACCCATTCCAACAGGTCCGTGTCTTTCTTGTGCTGAGGACTCCAGAGCTGTACACAGTACTTCAGGTAGTACTTACATTTTGTATTCGGAATTTTCCCTAATATTTAATTTACTTAGTATCCCTTGGCACTTTATAGATGCTCAGACGGTATCTCAGGAGCGTGAGAACTCCCTCCTTCATTAACTCTAATTCCCTCTCACAATGGCAAACAGCTGGTTTTGAAACCAAGAGAGAAAACAAATTCATAGGATTAGCTTCCAGGGGACACAGTCGTTTAAGCTGTCACATATAATACAAACCATCTTGTGTCAACCGGTTCCCTCTGTATTTAACCCAATTACTTGTGTTGAATAAAAGCGTATCTTGTGATTGGCAGAAATATGTACAGTGTGACACCTGATTTACAGACATAAAGAGATGGCTCTATCATCTCTGAGTCGCTGCCAGCCATTAATCACACTCAGCAGCAAACATTTGGGCCTTATTCCTCATTGGAATGGCTCTGGATCAGTTGGCAGCCATTGCTTTTGAGCCACTGCTGCTTGATTAAAGAACCCAGGGCCTCAAAGGATTTTGTTTTACCCAAAGGTGTTTCTCTGCTGTAATCCAGTCACTTCTCAGTCATTTATCTGACAAATTCAATGCAATTAATTTCTTATATATCCTAGTGAGATGCATTTTCTCCAGTCTAAAAAAACAGGCATGATGATCTTTTTCTCATCTCTTTTTTCAATTTTTATGGTTGAATTTTGCCCTTGAGAACACAAGTTCTCACAAGCCATTCTGGTATCATTGTCAGCAATCCCATATACGGCAGTAAAATCATTTCACTTTTCCTACTCTCTCTGCTCATTTATACATCCAAAGATCACTACTTTTATAACACTGACTTGCTCCTGCACGGTCCTGGATATCCATGTTTCATGATTTTCATGGTTGCTGCTTTCCCCAACACAGTCCCTCATTTTATACTGATTGAAGTGCCAAGAGTTTCAGAGGCTTGTGATCCTAAAAATACTTCAAGCATGAGACAACCGTTGAGTACCCGTTACTTTCTCAAAACATTCTGCATCAAGCTTTTAAAATAAAACTCAAAAGCAGAAAAGGCTAAAGACACTGACTGGGAAGTCCCAATAAACACAAGTGAGTGATTAAACTGAAAAGAAGATAAATTCCTCTACTGAAATCACCTCCCATCCAGTTTTGGCCCGTTTGTATTGCAAAGTAGCATATGCAGGCAGCAGCCTGGCTGTGAATCGACCCTGATTTAGAGAGAAAAGACGGGAGAAATTTGGCATGTAATTTAGCAAAACTCCACAAGAGGGAGGTACCAGTCACAAGCAAAGCTTATCGGTCACTTCAGCTTTGGAGATAACAGCAAACAAAGTCTGGCTCTAGAAAGAAATACGGCAGTACCTAATACTAGAATTTATTCCCAGTCTTTTATAAGAAAGAAAAAAAAAACCAAAACCCAAATATTGTGGTGTTTTGTTTTTTTTTTTTTTAATAGGGGATGTTACTCATCTCGTTTAAGGCAAAGGATGAAAAGTCTGCTCAACTCCAACCTCTTAGGTGCTTTGTTTCCTGGTTGTGAAGTTGTAACAGAATTGTAGGAATTCTTGTTTCAGCCTGTTCTTATTTGCCACTGTGAGACTTAAATCATTAAATGATGTTTCCTAGTAGTCATCTTGACAATGCTTCACAAGTGAAGCAAGACGTTTCTTATTCTAGAAAGAAAATTCTTAATGAATTTCAGGAATGCATATAGATACAAAACAGAAAAAAACAGGTTATTTTGTAAAGTTGGAAAATAAGGCCATAGCAAAAAATCAGTAGCTTTACCTATCTCCAGAAATACCTTATTTACAATAATGGAAGCAACAAAAGATAGCTCTTACAGAGAACAAAGAAATGCAAATATGTCAAGCTCTTCACCATGGCCAGAAAAGTGAGAATAAATGAAGAGGTAGCGGAGAGCCATCCACTTCTCATGTCTTGGCTGAAAATACAAAAATGTTCTGGTAACGTTTCGAAAAGATGCACTTGTGAGTGTTAAGTGCAAGATCAGAATCCTGTAATTGCTTCAGGTCCCAGCGCTAATCACTCTAAACAGAAGTACCAAGAAAAATCACTCACAAATTACGTAATCATGAAAGACATTTTACACGAGTATTTCATCAACAGAAAGTGATTTCTTGAGGTGGAAGA
This sequence comes from Baryphthengus martii, assembly GCA_013396935.1. NCBI lineage: Eukaryota > Metazoa > Chordata > Aves > Coraciiformes > Momotidae > Baryphthengus > Baryphthengus martii. The sequence continues at coordinate 483,396 of VWZK01017681.1, read as the reverse complement.
ACAAGCTTGTAGGTTTTTTGGTCACCTAGTAAGAGCTAATTCTAGCCTGCAGCCAAAGAAACACCCATACTTGCTCCTTCCTGCCCCAGCCATGCATTACCACCCTCTCCCTTGGCTCAGGCGCAGTGGCTACAGGGGGACTTGGACAAGACAGAAAGTTATGTTCTGCAGTGGGTTACACTTACATGTTGTCACTGAGGTGACTCAAGTAATCTCACAGCTGCATAAAACAGGATCCATAGGGGGGTAAGAGGGATTTTGGGTAATTTGCAGTGAAGTGGAAGATGAAATTTTATTCTGAACTTAAATTCATCATACTAGTAGCTTCACATAATTCTGCTTCAGTTCGTTTCTTAAACACCATCATTCTTTCTGTCAGCCACTTAAGCTTGTTCTGGTCCTTGGTACAGATCTGACTATGCACTTGCCTCACTCTGGTGTTATTTTCAGTAGTTGTTGGTTCACGTCCATCAATTGACATTTCTTAGTCTTCAGAAGATTTGTGCTAGTTCCAGTAACTTAAAGGCTATGACTCTTCTCATGTTTAATCTCTAACATGAAATGCCCGAAAGAGTTATACAGGGTGTAATTTGGTCCCACAATGTACTGAGTGACTCTGTGCTCAGTCCACACACAAAAAAAGGCATTTTTAGCAGGCACAAGGAACATTAGCAAACTGAATACACAAAATCAAGTGCAGATGTATTTAAGAGGTTCAGTCTCAAGTGGTTTAAATATAAAACTTGCTGACAGCTGGAATAACCCTAGTTCAAACTGGGGAAAAGCAGCTCCTGCTGTGAACGTGTTTTTACAGGTAGCTGCCTATGATTACAGATGCCTCTGCTCACCAGAGTTCATTTCATCGCTGAGGTAATAACCATCCTCGCCAGATGAGACCTGTGCCTTTATCATACAGAAAAGCCTGTGCTTGATCTCTTTACCTTTCAGGACCTTTACTTTTTGCCCGAACTGACTGACCTATGAGTGAACCAAAGCTGGCTCCTATTTTTGCCTGTATTCGTTCACGTGCACCAAATAGTTTTCATCTCCATTTTATTACGTGAGAAACTAAATGGTTTTCCCCTCTTTGAAATCCACTCCATTTTACCACTGCAAGGATCTCATCTTCTTTCGCTGCATTTGCATGTAATTGGCTTTGCTGGGTTTTTTTTTACCAATTACGCCCAGAGTGTTGTCCTGACGAGTTTCAAAGCTTTATCATTTTTAAGTATTACTATACTGTGGCAGAGAGACAAGCTCAAGATTGTTGTGCTGCAACAATTACACAGCCCAAGAAAGGTCCCACTCATCGAGAAAAGGGAGGGGCGTGTGCCCCTCAACGCTAATAAAGGGAAATTTCTGTTTCGTTGGTTTTGTTCAGCTGTAGAAATGACCCCAGGAGCTGCCGCCAGCCTGCTCTCGCCCCGCTGGCCGTCCTGCAGCCTCACGCTTACATCTTTCCCTTGAGAAATGGTTTTAAATCCCCTCAGGCTGCAGGTCGGTGCGCACGTCCCTCAGGGCTGCCCAGCACCGGGACGAACGCTGCCGCCTTCTCGTGCCTTCGAGCTGTTCGCTCCCAGTCTCCTGTCCCCCGCAGACAGGGCAGGCGTCGAACCGATCACGGGAGAACCGCGGTGCCGCCGCCCGAACACCGACACCACCGGCTCCCGCGGGACCCCCGCCCGCTGACCCCCACAGCACCGGCGCCCCTCACAGAACGCGCGCGCAACCG